>CM070772.1:186451623-186721623 GCA_036346955.1 Dipus sagitta | reverse complement strand
CAGCTGCAATTGTAAGAGAGATTACAACCACTGAGATTGGGCCAGCTGATTTGCATTGGGGCAACAGAAAGAATGTAGACTTGTTTGAAGGGGCTGAATGCTCAAAGAGCGTCCTGTTCTTCCAAGTCTGCTTTATTCCCCCTGCCCTGGGTTAATTGGTAACCCAACTGTTATTACAAAGTATAAGAAATGCAGGAAAGAGAGGGTCATTGAATTTGCAGCACAGTCTTGTGTTCTGAAAATGACCATGGGCAGTGTGTAACAGGTTTGTTAAGTTGCCTGTATGGAGACCCCATGGAGCCATGAGGATGGACTGTGGGTTGCAGTGGATACCCAGTGGAGATGCCAGGACCATGAGATGGCTGCTAAGGAGAGCTGCTAGCCCCAGATGAAGTTTTCCAAGACTGCGAGTAGCCTAGCTAGAAGGGCAGAATTGGAACTCCAGAGACTTGTTGATGGTTAGAATTATCAGACTTGGAGATTTGTCACTTGCTAGAGTTGTTGGACTTGAAGCTACAGAGTTTGATGTTTTCTCTGGTTGTTTTAAATCTTGTATTGGTTGAATATTTCTTTGCTATACCCAGTGCCATCTTTTGCAGTGTGAATGTTTAATTTGTGCCATTATGGATTTTGGTATTTTTTTTTTTTTTTGGTATTATGGCTCAGTTAAAAGACCTTGGACTATGGAGATGTTTGAACATCATTGGGATTGATAAAAACTATGGGGACCTTTAAACTTGGACTGTCTGCACTGCATTTTACATCAGTTTATGGGTGTCAGGGGCCGAATGTGGTGGTTTGATTCAGGTGTCCCCCATAAACTTAGGTAGTTTCCCAGCTGATGGAGATTTGGGAATTTATGCCTCCTGGAGACAGTGTATTGTTGTGGGTGGACTTATGGGTATTATAGCCAATTTCCCTTTGCCAGTGTTGGGTACACTTTCCTATTGCTGTTGTCTACCTGATGTTGGTCAGCAGGTAATGTCCACCTTCTGCTCATGCCATCATTTCCCCCTGCCATCATGGAGCTTCTCCTTGAGCCTGTAAGCCAAAATAAACCTTTTCTCCACAAGCTGCTCTTGGTCAGGTGATTTCTACCAGCAATGTGAACCTGACTGCAACACAGATCAAACCCAGAGCCTCATGCATACTAGACAGGCAATCTATTACCTGAGCTATTTTCTCCAGTCCAAAAATCACACACTGTCTATATGTGGCCGCCAGCAATGAGATAAAACACAAAAGCAAGAATGCCGTAATGATGAAATTCTCTGGCATAGATTCAAGATTGGAGGTAAAATTCTATTATGTATGAAGAAATTGTTGGAAAAAATAGCTAATGGATCTAAGAGTAGATGGTGTCCTTGATTAAGCAGTATATAAGGTTTCCTCATGATTTATACCCTTGTGTCATATAGAATGTCAATGAGTTGATGCCTGTAGGTAGGTGGCAGACTCAGGTGATTGCATGGGCGAGCTAAGGAATGGAGCGTTTGAAAAGAGCTTAACCCAAATTTACATCCAGAGAAATGCCACCAGCAAGCAATCAACATGAAGGGTGTGTGTCCCTGGATTCTAACAAAGCTAAGCTTGACTCTGGGTTTGGTAATCAAGAAACACTGTATTTTTAAGCACACATGTCAGTTACAATTCAAGATTCATTGTGAGATTTCCAGCAAACAGTTCTGCTTGCTTTGCCTGGCTGATAAGAGACTAAGCATAAAGGAGTTAATGAAAAATGTAATGACAAATAGGCTGGCCCCAGTAAAGCCCGCCAGGATGTCTTCTGACCCATTCACTACTGTTTTCATGAAGGAAGCACAAAGACCTGGATCCACCGCCACTACTCAGGATGTTTTCTGACCCACTTGTTACTATTTTCACGGAGGAAACGTAGCATGAGTTATAAAGATGTTATTCCACCTGTTAAAATTAGGTATGTGTGAGTCTTACATTTATTGTTAATCTCCATACTGATTTTCAGTGTACTTCCACTTCTCATTAAATATTTTTCAGTAATTATAAAATACAAATGCTTATTAAATAGAAAAAGAACACTCCACATTCAAACTCTTTTTCTGAAAACTTCAGGGTGAAAATGGGGTCACTTGGATGGGCTTCATAAAATGGAGACCTGCTATCTTGTGCTCTTGCTTATTGAACATAGAACAGTAAAGTAAAACTACAGGCTCTAGTGGGGGCAGTTATCAAATTAAAATTATTATTCCACTAAGTTTACATTATCTTAACCCTGAACAAATTCCTTACACCTTCTCTGCAATTAAGGCTCCTCATCAAAAACGTGGGTTTTATGCCACTTAGGGCTATGGAGATTGCTCAGTGGTTAGAGGCACTTGCTTCAAAAAGCTGGGGGCCCTGTTTGATTCCCCAAAACCCACATAAAGCCAGATGCACAAAGGGGTATATGTGTTTGGAGTTCTTTTCAATGCCAAGACAACCTGATGTTCTTATACTCTGACTCATTCTTCCTGTTTCTCCTCGCTGAATTTTTTTGTTTGTTTTCACTTCATTTATTACTTTATAAGTCATCACTTCACACAGCAAACAAAATAGTTTCTTTTTTTTATTATTTGGGGTAGGGTCTCATTCTAGTCCAGGCTGACCTGGAATTCACTATGTAGTCTCAGGGTGGCCTTGAACTCTCAGCGATCCTACCTCTGACCCCCAAGTGCTGGGATTAAAGGCGTGTACCACCATGATTGGCTTAAAAAGTTTTAATAGCATCTACTTCACACAGTTATTATGAACATTATTAGGTATAGTCCTTCACTGCCTGCTCAGAGCAATCACTCCTATTTGTTGTTTCTATCACTAACATCAGATACCTAATCTTTATAAAACATGTTTTAATCAGAATTCTAATGGGTGACTTTTGTTTATTTGCAAGGAGAGACAGAGGAGAGGAGAGGGAAGGAGATGGGTGGGGAGGGGAGGAAAGGAAGGGAAGGGGAGGGGAGGGGAGGGGACGGAAGGGAAGGGAAGGGAAGGGAAGGGGTACACCAGGACCTCTTGCTATGTGCAAATGAACTCCAGACACATGCACCACTTTGTACATCTGGCTTTATGTAGGTATTGGGAATCAAGCCCAAGCCATCAGGTTTTGGAAGCAAGTGCCTTAGCTGGTGAGTCATCTCTTCAGCCCTGTGAAACTTTTACTTTTGAATCTGAAGACCTTTATGTTACAGAAACAAAATGATTGTCTAATTTCTGCCACTATTCTGCTTTTTATCCTAAGCATATGACTCCTTCATGAAAAACTCAGTAGCTTCCTTACAGTTACAAATTCCAGTGTGAATTTATATTCTATTAAAATATAGATTAAAATGATCATTAATATGTCACTAAAATCCCCACAAAATTCCTATTCCTATCTAAAGTTTTAATATCTTCTTACAACTGATATTTCATGTTTCTTCCATGTGATACAAATGTGAGTTCAGCACAGCTTTGATGAGCTTAAATTATATAGGAAAGGTGACTGTGTTAGGACAGGAAGGTATGATATGATACATCAGACTGCATTAACAGACTGGAGACGACTCCATCTTGCTAGCTTTGAAGAAATAAGCTGCAATGCAGTAAAAAGTACTGTGACAAGGATATGTAGCAAGAAGATCCTTATAAGCCAAGTGTAGCCCTGGCTAGCAGCCAGCAAGGAAACAGGGATCACAGTTCTACGGCCAGAGGAGATAAGTATATGATAATCACATATATAATTATTTAATAACGCTGAGGTTTATTTAAATGTAAGTTTTTATGCAATCAAATGTATGAATTTCATATTTCCTTTCCTATTAGGTCTACAAAAATCTTCTTAAACTTGATCAAATATAGCTAGATCTTTATCTTTGTCTCAATTTGTTTTTATTTCTTTTTTTTTTTTTTTTTTTTTTTTGGTTTTTCGAGGTAGAGTCTTGCTTTAGCCCAGGCTGACCTGGAATTCACTATGAAGTCTCAGGGTGGCCTCAAATCAGGGCGATCCTCCTACCTCTGCCTCCCAAATGCTGGGATTAAAGGTGTGTGCCACCATGCCCAGCTTATTATTTCTACTTTTTACATTTAAGAAGTTAACCCAGTTTTGCAGTGTGAAAAAAAAAGTTTTATGAATGGTGATTAACACAATGTGAATGTACTTAATTAATGCCATTGAATTTGTCCAGTTAATAATGGTTAAAATGTGTATTTTGAGACATTAAAATTTTAACTAGGCTGGGCATGGTAGCACACACCTTTAACCCAAGCACTCAGATGGCAGAAATAGGAGGGTCACTGTGAGTTTGAGGTCAACCTGGGACTACAGAGTGAGTTCCAGGTAAGCCTGGGCTAGAGTAAGACCCTACTTTGAAAAAAAATCAATTATACCTAAGAAAAAGTTAAGCCTACCTGAAACTCATTTTTGGTATGCAATGATGTTTACGTGTGATAACTATTACATATAATTTTTTCAAAGATTTTAGCTAACTTATCTTTTCCCATCAATTTGAATACTTATATATGCTTAGATACACTGCTGTATTTCCAACTCTATACAGTGCTCAGTATCTGATAGGATGATTTCCAATTGCCTCCAATCATACCTAGAAGGCAGACAAAAGCAACCCCTCCCCTCCCCCCAAGCCATAATTCCCCAGACTACTGGCAAGTCTCAAGTCCTAGGAAGCAGGGATGCGGAAGGAAACATGAAGTAGCAATTTCTTTTAGCTTTTAGTGACATAGGGTAACTTTTGCTCAGGGTCAGGAAGCATATTATATATTTACTCCACTTAATCAGAGCTTCTTAAGACACTAGGGTAATCTTAAATAAAGAAAAGACAAGCAGGGTAGGTTTCTACCTTACACCCAGGGTAGATCTCTATGTAAAAACTTTCTTTGTGGTCTACAGTTCAGATGCCAGTCAAGTGCTGTTCTGATTGCCACACCTGTCTTCAGTAGCTTCCAATTTGTGATAGAACCAAATTTATGTAAGTGCAAAAAGGGGAAATAGAATCAACACAGATATCTTTCTTACTACCCCTCCCTCCATCCTCTTTCCCTGCCTCCCCCTCTCTAAGACTCAGGCACTTTGATACAGAATGTTCTGTAACCTATGCTTAGGATAAAATCAACATATGGTTCATCTCAGACTCAACTAGAGCCACTTTGTGTGTGCAATTGGCTCTGAGAGTTTAAGAAGGTCACTAGTGTACTCAGCTCATTCCATGTCATTAATCCAACCAATCCATGCCTGCTTTCAGGTTCACTCCTTCTCTTTTTCTTATTAGATTGACCTTGAACTTACCCAATTCTTTCTTATTGGTTGGTTCATACTTTGGCATTCTTCATTTCTGCTTTTCTAGTGGTCATTCTCAAGGCATGACCTTCAATGTATCTGTTAGTAACCCATTTCTATTTCTTCATCCTCATCTATATAAAATCTGAGCAAAAACTATCATGATGTCAAAAGGGAACAACATGAAAATCAGTCTTCATTCAGGGAGAACTTCCTGTTTTACTTCTCACAGCAGTCAATAACCTTTATCTATCTTCACACCTATTTTAGTTATCTCTTCCTTAAGGTTGCATTCACTGATGTCCTACCTATACAAAAACTTTTGCTGCTTATTCTTCATAAATAGCTATAAGTTAAATTTTTGCATGTTTGTGAAACAATATGTCTATGTTCTCTTTTGTACAATAACCTACTTGATGGTTAATAATTATTTTTGTTTACAATATGTCTGCAAGGTATAGCTCAGTTGGTAGAGGGCTGTCTAGGAAGCACAAAGCCCTGTATTAAATCCCAGTGCCACATAAGCAAGGCATGCTGGCACACACCTATAATCACAGCACTTCAGAGATGGAGGTAGGGAGATCAGAAGCTCAAGGTGATCTCAGCTAGCCTTGGCTAAATGAAACTCTATCTCCAAAAAATAGGCCTTCGTTGCCTAGTCAAAAATTTACTTATCCAAGGTGGTCATGCCTTTAAACCCAGCACTTGGTAGGCTGAGGTAAGATCACCATGAGTTTGAGGACCTCCTGAGCTATAGAGTGAGCCCTAGGTCATCCTTAGCTACAGTAAGACCCTTTCTCAAAAAAAAAAAAAAAAGGATTAACTATCTATAGCTAATCCCCAACAGATTTGTCTCCTAGGTGATAACTGGCTTTCCCTTTTTTTTTTCTTAAACAACTGGCTTTTGTCAAGTTTACTGGGAACTGGGTAGACCCATTCTTTAAGCAGTCCATTATGGTCAGATGCACTGCCTGGACTGCATTTTATTACACTTATATTAGTATCCCAACCATAGATGCTGATACAGCAAATCCCACCACAAGTTTGCTATATTTTTCAGCTTCTGTGAAGCCTTTGATCCCAGCTCCTCAACAGCAATTGTCAATAACACCATTGCAGCCCCATTTTACATTGCCTCTGAATTCTCCATTTCTGATTGATCTGACCAAAAACTTCCACCAGGAGGCTTTGAAGTCCTTAGGCTTTGAGCTGGGGAAATGGCTTAGCCGTTAAGACCCTTGCCCGCAAAGCCTAAGGCTTCATTTTTAACTGTTTTGAGGTAAGGGAGACTGATGCTGATAAGGAAGACTACAACTTCTTCAAGACCCTAGCCATGAGTATTGACATGAGGGTCATAGCTATGGCATATTGTTATTGTACCCAATTTGTAATCATCCCAGGGTACTAGCTGCACTTTGTCTAACATGTACTTCCAAAGCCCCACTCCTCAAATACTGAAGTTCCTCTTACAGTCCTCCTAACTCTGTGCATTTCCTAGAATACACTAGGATAACTAGTAGCAGCTAGCACTGTGCTCAGTCTCTGTGGATATTCCGTAGTGAATATGAGTCTAGCAGCCACATGTGTGCACTGCTCTGTTTGCCTGGATGGGGTGATATCAGTACTTGACAGCTGGATACTACAGAAATTGTTACTCAGCATTCAACCTCAAAAGGAAACAGATGGACAAACATATGAAGTGGATATTCTTGTCCCTATTTTATAGTAATGTTAAAACTTGGTAGGTCTGGTGGCTCAGCCCTGTAATTACAGCTACTTGGTATGCCAAGGCAGGAGGATTGCAACACCTTAGCAACTTAATGAGAACCTGTTTCAAAATAAAAAGCAAAACCCATTGCCTAGTATACACAGGTCATAGGTTCAATCCCCAGTCACACACACATGCGTACACATGCACAAACACACCACTTCCAGAGAGAAAAAAAAAATCAACAAACTGAAGTAAGATCACAGTCAGTGACTAAGTAAACGATAAACACTAGATTTGAATCCAGTCATACCAGATTCCACATTACTTACTTTAAACCACATCCTATTGCCACTTAGGAACTTCCCTAGGTATAACAAGCCCTGAATAAATTGCAAATAACAAAACCCTTACTAGATTTGAAGGAAGTACTACTCATGTACCTCACTTCAGACTAGTCAGGAAACTACTGAGAAAATCTTTAGGTATTCCTTTCTGTCAAGAGTCAGAAAAGGCAGAGACAGCAGAAAATAAGTAAGGATTGAAAAGACTCAATATGACTCTAAGATTGCAAGATGAGTACAGCTTTAAAAAATATAATGAAATCCTCAAATTCAACTGTTCAGTAGACTTTTATACAGAAACAAATTTACTGAGAACTGAAATAATTGATCCAAAGTGCTGGGTGTCTACATGGATCAGATTATTTAAAAACTCTGATATGAAATAGTTTCATCGTTGCTCTTTTGTGCCCAAAAAAACTGAAGATCTAAACCTTTGAGCTGGGGAAATGGCTTAGCAGTTAAGACCCTTGCCCGCAAAGCCTAAGGACTTTTTAAACTTACCGGAGTCAAATAAGTCACTGAATGAAGGCTGGTACATATGACCAAGTGACTCTCTCCTGAACAAGCAGCCTCCACACAAGACAGGAAGCTGTGCTATTTCCTCCTCTTGTTGTCCCTAAACATTTCCTAATAGGTCTTTAGTTTTTATCCTGCTTGGGAATTTTAATAAGACAGTGAGGTGCATTCAATTGGGTCATCATCACTGCACTGCAGTCCCTCTACTTAATTTCTTTTCACTGGATAACTGTTGCAGTCAGGTTTGCATTGCTGGTAGAAATCACCCAACCAAGAGCAGTTTCTGGGAAAAAGAGGTTTATTTCGGCTTACAGGCTTGAGGGGAAGCTCCACAATGGCAGAGGAAAACGATGGCATGAACAGAGGAGGAAATCAACCCCTAGCCCACATAAGGTAGACAACAGAACAGGAGAGTGTGCCAAACACTAACAAGGGGGAGCTGGCTATAACACCTATAAGCCTGCCCCCAACAATATACTCCCTCCAGAAGGTGTTAATTCCCAAATTTCCATCAGCTGGTAACCTAGCATTCAGAACACCTGTTTATGGGGACACCTGAATCAAACCACCACATTCCGCACCCTGGCCCCCATAAACTAACCATGCATGACGTAAAATGCAATGCATTCAGTCCAACTTTAAAAGTTCCCATATTTTTTTAATCCCAATGATGTTCATACATCCCCATAGTCCAAGGCCTTTTAACTGAGCCGTAATAACAAAAAAAAATCCACCCCAAGCCCATAATGGCACAGAATAAACATTCACACTGCAGAAGATGGCACTGAGCATAGCAAAGAAACATTCAGCCAATACAAGATATAAAACAACCAGGGCAAACATCAAACTCTGTAGCTTCAAGTCCAACAACTCTAGCAAGTGACTAATCTCCAAGTCTGATAATTCTAGCCAGCAACAAATCTCTGGCATTCCAATTCTGCCCCTCCAGCTAGGCTACTCACAGTCCTGCAAAATTTCATTTGGGCCAGCAGCTTTGCTTAGCAGCCATCTCATGGTCCTGGCATCTTCACTGGGTCTCCATTGCAATCCACAGTTCATTCTCATGGCCCCATGGGGGTCTCCATGCAGGCAACCAGCAAACCTGCTTCACACTGCCCATGGCCATTTCCAAAACACAAGACCATGTTGCAAACTCAATGACCCTCTCTTTCCTGTGTTTCTTTTACTCCATAATACCAGGTAGGGTGCCAATTTGTTAATCCAGGGGGGAATAAAGCAGACTTTGAAGAACAGGACTCCTTGAGAACTCAGGCCCCTTAAAGAGTCTACATTCTTCCTATTGCCCCAGTGCAGGTCAGCTGGCCCAATCTCAAAGGTTGTAATCTCTCAATTGCACCTGCACGGACAGTAGTTTTGGCCTAAAGATCTCTTTCTGTGCCATATCCCTCTGCTCACACAGTTCATTTCTACACAGAGCAACCATGCACAACTTCTCAGGACACAGGCATAACAGCAAGCTTCCCACACAAACTGCTAGCCCAGACCAGGCAAAGCTTTTTCTCCCCCTTATAACCCAAACCTCACAGTCCATAGTTCCTACTGCATTCAGGCCTTTCAACTCTGACCAGAATAGTCCATCAAGCTGTACTTACAGCACTACAAGGCGTCTCTTAGGCCAAGGTTTCAAATCTTTCCACACTCTTTTGTTTTGTTTTGTTTTGGTTTTGGTTTTGGTTTTTTGAGGTGGGGTCTCACTCTAGCCCAGGCTGACCTGGAATTCACTATGGAGTCTCAGGGCAGCCTCAAACTCAAGGCGATCCTCCTACCTCTGCCTCCCGAGTGCTGGGATTAAAGGCATGTGCCACCACACCCGGCCCACATTCCTCTTGAAAATCAGCTCCAAGAGGTCAAAGCCACACAGTCAGGTGTCTAGCAACAACCCCACTCCAGGTACCACTTTACTGTTGCAGTCACGTTCACATTGCTGGTAGAAATCATCCAACCAAGAGCAGAATCTGGGAAAAGGGGGCTTATTTTGGCTTACAGGCTCAAGGGGAAGCTCCATGATGGCAGAGGAAAATAATGGCATGAGCAGAGGGTGGACATCGCCCCATGGCCCACATAAGGTAGACAACAGGAACAGGGGACTGTGCCAAACACTAGAAAGGGGGAGCTGGGTATAACACCCATAAGCCCGCCCCCAACAATACACTCTCTCCAGGTGGCATTAATTCCCACATCTCCATCAGCTGGAAACCTAGCATTCAGAACACCTAAGTTTATGGGGCACACCTGAATCAAACCACCACAATAACCACACTTAACGTCACCTACAAACAGACTCAGGGTCATTTAAAGTCATTCTTTGAAGTGCTATTCTGTATGGGAAATCAGCTTCAGTTAACTTCATTGTACAGGCACATAGATCCTTGAGGACCTTCTGGGAATGTGTTCATGCAAAAGCTGTAAGACAGCCTGATGCCCCTGGGTGGGTTCTGAAGATGTAACTGGAACATTCGCAGAGAAGGTAAAGCAAGCCTTTAAAATAGAAGCTAAAAGGAAAGCAGGTATTGAAATCACATAAAGAAAAAAAAAAAGAAACCATGTAAAGAAATGTTACCCCCATTAGGAGAGGCTGGGAAACATTTGAAGATATCTGTATCTTGTTATTCATAGTTTGTTAACTGCAGAGGTTTTCTTTGCTCCTAAAATAGGCATCATGCCTAATAGAGTAGCACACATACAATGGGATTTTAAGTGAAAAAAAGTGATCAGGAGAGTTCAAGGTTCTCCTCTCAAAGTCAAGGCCAGCTTAGGCTATGAGACCCTGTCTAAACTGAAACTAAAAATTGGCATCAAAGGGAAAAACAACTTCCTAAAATTTGGTACTCAGAATATTCAAATTATTCCCTTGCAGTTATAATAAATTAGAAATAATAATCTAGGATAAAAAGGTTCTAGAAATGGAAGCCTGGGACTACAGAGTAAGTGCCAGGTCAGCCTGGGCTAGAGACACTACCTCGGGGGAGGGGGGGAGTGCTTTAGAGTTTCAAAATCATTGCTGACGTTTAAAACTGGATTGTAGGCTAGGTGTTATGTAAAACTAATGTCCATATTAAAAATTATAGTAAGCTATTTTAAAATAATTTTGAGAAGGACAGAGAATGGGCACATTAGAGCCTCTTGCCACTGCAAACTCCAGACACATGCACCACTTTGTACATTTGGCTTTACATGGATACTGGAGAACTGAACTTGGACCAGCAGGGTTTGCAAGCAAGTGCCTTAACTGCTGAGCCATCTCCTCAGCCCTTATGAACTATTTTAAATTTATAGATGCCAATGTACAAACCATGGAAACTTAAGGTATTGTCATTGTTGGTTAAGATCTGTCAGTTTATTTTTTGAGACAGGATCTGTGCAGCCCATGCTGGCCTGTAACCCATGTCACCCTTATCTGTATCTCCTCCTCCTGGGTACACCACCATGCCTTTAAAAAACTAACAAACAACAACAAAAACATGAGCTGGAGAGATTGCTCAGTGGTTAAAGGGACTTGTTTTGCTTTCAAAGACTGATAACCTGGGTTATATTACCAGGCACCCATTATAAAATTAGATGAAGGAACTTGCACTTGTGCCTGGAGTTGGTTCCAGCAGCAGGAGGCCCCTGATACACCCATACTCCTCTCTTTTGTCTCACATAAATAAAAGTTTTTTTTTTTTGTAAAATGTAGATTCCCACTCACTCCCCATCCTATCTCCTTCCTTTCCTTCTCACACTAAATATTGTGATGTTATGTACTGCTCCAATTGTATTTTCTGTTCTCCTGACTATATGTACACAATTTGCCCTCTTACCCATTGTTTTTATACTTACCCACATTCAAATGTGGATCTGGTTAATACCAGCTTCTACATCTTCTTCACTGATGTAAGTTGTACCACTCCTGATAAGCTGTTTATACTTTTTTGACACTTAAGGCTGTAAAACCAGTATTGTACATTTTTCCTCATGTGCATGTGCAAGTCTCCCTAGGTCATTTTCTTGAAAGGAAACTGTTAGGTCATATGCTACATACCCTTCAGTTTACTAGATATTGCCAAAATTACTTCCAAAGTGATTATACCAAATTAAACATTTACTGGAAAAGTAGTCCTTTGGTTCATCTTATTCTCGGTATTTTTTGTTATGTAATTCTAAGCATTCTTTTGGAAGTATTCCAGTGGAAACATATGCTTCCATTTTATTTGATATTTCACCGTTGATCTTTTGTCATAAAATATCTAAGTGTGGAAACTGCATCAACATTTTTTTCCTGTAGGTTTGTGCTTTTGTTTTAAAAAGGAATCCTCAACCCCACTATGGTGAATGCATTTAATTTTCTTCTGTTTCAAGCATCTCCTCTTCAGATTTGTTTTCAAACCATTTAGAATATATTTGTGTTGTATATAAACCTAATTTTATCTTTACAAAGAAAACCATCATTTTAAGTCCTTCTATCACTATAGGCTTTTAAAACTACCTTTGTCACATGATGCTTTCATCTTTAGGTTGGCCTGTTCCTAGGCTCACAATGTGGGTCTACCTATTCTCATCTGTGGGTAAATACAGAGTTTAGAAGACTAGAGCTGTGTAGTAAATCTTGGTATTTGCTAGGGTAACTCCTACTTGTTGCTGTGGTTCTTCTTGGTCTGTATCCCATGCAAATGTTAGGATTAGCTACATTTTCCATCAATATCTTTTTAAAAAAACAGCTGCTTTTTAATAATTTGTTGGTGGTGAAATTAAAGCTATTAATTTTGATTTCTGGTTGCTTTACCAAACCTTTTAATGTTCCATCACTGATCAACAATAGTGTTATTAGGAGAAGGGAGGGTAGCTATGAGAAAAAAAATATTATCACTTCATTTAAAGTTGTACTGCTTGTCCAAATTAATTTGGTGATGTTGAGAGCAGTTATGCTGTCTTCCTAACCATGAACCAATATGAATCTCCATGTATTTAGCTCTTCATGTCCATTAATACAGAAGAACAATTATTTTCCATAAAGATCTTAGGCACCTTTTTTTGCTACATTTGCTGGGTTTTAAGTCTAATTCTTGTATTTGATCTTCTGGGCCAGTACAGGGCCTATCCTTCATCTACTACATTGTCAAAAAAACATGGCTTTAGTATATGTGTGGTGCACTCAGAATTATTTTTTAATTGTTGTTGTTGAGGTAGGTATTTCCTCCAGCAATTATGAAACTGAAAATTACTTCTATACCTTTCTCTCACTTAAGGGAGTTCCACAGGTGCTGAATGGAAAAGGTACTTCGTGCCCTAAGCTTAGGGTGAACAGAGGAGGCTGTTAGATCTCTCCTGAAGTATCTTGAACAAGGAAGTCTGATTTTCCTCTACTCAAAACTTGCTCCCACCTTAATAGCAGAGAACACTCAACAGAAGACCCCACCCCTGCATACCAGCTTGAGATTCTCAGATGCCAAAAGGCCAGCTTGGCTTTCAGGGATTCTCTGAAGCTGCTCACATAGGATTCCTCCACCCCTAGGGGAAGCAGCCCAGTTTTCTCCACCTGAACCAGTATCTATCTTGGAGTTAGGAATGAAAGTTATTATTGATCCCCAAATCCACCTCTTGCATATTTTTTTACTTGTTTCTTAATTTGTTAGTGGTAAAAATGAATGTTATCAATTGATATTTTGAGGTTTTGTTTTCCAGCTTTATGGTTTTCCAGTTTATTGGTTGACCACAAATTTAAAGTTAGTATTCCATCCTTGCTTAAATCATTTAAGTGGCATTTGGGGGAGAAGCCAGGAGATTCTGCAGATCTCTAAAGGAAAGGCGGAAACTGAAAAGTGGCAAAAGGAAAAAAAAAAGGCCAACATTATCCATTTGCTTTTTATAGACTGAGCGAATAAGCCGTTGACATAAACATCTAAGTGCCTTTGGTTGTTGCTGGCTAGTTGGTCACAGTGGGCACATTGAAATTCAGTTTGAAAGACACCCTGAAATCCAGCAGCATATGCCAGTCCCCTTCCCACTTTATCCCAAAACCCTAGTTTGGTTTGATGGTCAGAATGATCCATTTTTCAACTTAGGTGGGCAGATGTTTGTCAAAGACCTTTGAACTGTCTGCCTCATCCATCAGGACCCTTTAGAAGGGAGAAGCCTTCAAGAGAATTTCTACTTTGAGATTAATTAAACCAGTAAGCAGGGCCAAGCCATACACTTTTTAACACGAGCTTGTTGAAACGTTAACAATTCAAAATTGAAATTTAAAATGAATTTTAAACTTTTTCCCCCTCTCGAAATCATAAAAATGGAGAGGTACTTAACAGGAAAAATCTTAAAATGTTAAAAAAAAAAAAAAACCACACACACACACGCGCGCGCGCGCGCGCGAGCACAAAAAAAAAAAAAAAAAAAAAAAAAAACTTCCTTGTACTAGTCCTTGGATACTTGGGTAGAAGCTGCTTCTTGGCGCAAAGTCCCAAGTCTGCAGGTCCTAGTACCTGCTGCGGCCTCCGCCCCTCTCCAGGCGGCTGCCCAGGCGGCCTCCGCCCCTAGGGGTCGCCCTGCGGCCCGAGCGGCTGTAAGAATCGCGCGAGGGAGGACAGCCGCGCTCCATGGACGCAGGCAGCCCGCGCTCCGGCCGGCTCACCCGCTCACGGCCTCCCGAATAGCGCTCGCTGCGGCCTCCGTAGCCGTCTCGGCCCCCGTACCCATCCGGGGAGACGGCGCGGTAGTCCTCGTAGCGGCCTCCGCTGTAAGATGGCGGCGGTCCACGTGCGGGGCCGCGCGGGTCGCTGTAACCATCGAAGGGGTCTCGGTAGGAGCCTCCGCCCCCTCCGCCGCCGCCGCCCGGGTGGTCGGCGTAGTCGCGGTCGCGTCCTCCGTAGCCGTCGCGGTCGCAGTAACCCCGGGACGGGCAGTCGTCGCGCGCGCTCGAGTGGCCGTAGTCGCGGTAGGTGTAGTCGCGCGGCGAGGGCGCGAAGTCGCGGCCGCTCGCGTAGTCGCGGCTCGAGTAGCTCTCCCGGGGCGAGTAGCCTTCCTCGCGGGGGCCCGCGTACGGGTCGCGGCGCGGCAGCGGCGGCGGCGGCAGCTCGCGACGCGCGGGCCCGGCGTAGTCGTCCCGACCGCGCGACGACGACGACGACGCCGCCGCCGCCGCCGAGCGCCCGCGCAGCCCCGCGCCTCCCCCGCTGCGCGCCGGGCCTGATGGCGCGGCCCTCTTGGGCGGAGGACCTGGCCTGCGCGGCGGCGGGCCCCGCTTTACCGGCCCGGGCGTGCGCGACGGCCGCGGGTCGAAGTCGGCCGCGTATCCCCCGCCGTTGTCGTCAGCAGAGCCGCCACGGGACGGGGGTCTCCGCGGGGCGCCGCCGCGGGTTCCGCGCAGGCCCCTCGGACGGCCGCGGCTGCGCGGCGGCGGCGGGCCCCGTCGGCTACTCTCGAACACCGGTTTGGTGGCCTGCGCCACCTTGATGGCCTTACCATCCAGGGACTTGCCGTTCATGTCTCTGGAGGCCGCCTTGGCGTCGGCGGGGTTCTCGAAGGTGACGAACGCGAAGCCGCGGGACTTGGACGTTTCGCGGTCCTTCATGAGGAGCACCTCGATGATGCGGCCGTACTTGCCGAACGCCGCCTCCAGAGCTTTCTCGTCCGTTTCCAGGTTGAGGCCCCCTATGAAGAGCTTCCCGGGGCGGTCGGCCTCCACCATGGCGGCAGAGTCGGCGGTTGGTGGCGGTGGGGCGGATGCGCACGCAGGTGTGCGTGGACGGGGCGCCTCCGGGCTGTGGGTTGGTTGCGCGCGCAGTCGTGCGCGGACAGGGTGCCTCCTGGGGGTGGGGAGGATGCGTGCGCGGACAGGGTTGCCTCCTCGCCTTGTGGACATCAGCCACTGGGACGATGCACTGTGTGCGCAGGTGTGCGTGGATGGGCTCCTCCTGTCCATGGGGAGGATGAGCGCGCAGCTTTGCCCGGACGGGGCGCCCCCTGGCCGTGGGGAAGATGCGCGCGCACGTGTACGCAGATGGGGCACCTCCGTGCCTTGTGGCCATGGGCCTGCCTGCTGTTCAGTTCCCCAGCCACCCATATACAGGCTTTCATTTGCAGCAGCAAGAGACAGTGGCACACCCACCCATGCAAATAAATATTTTTTGCATAATAATTTAACTGGTAAAATGATCATAACATGAGGAGTATCTTAATTATTATAGTGTTCAGTTTAGCAGTGTTATGCGCTGGTTGTCTTACAGCCAGTCCTCAGAATCCATTCATTTTACAAAATTGAAACTATACCCATCAAGGAATTCCTTAAACCCCCAACTCCCTCTAGCACCTGACTACTACCATTCTAGTCTGTTTCTGTGAATTCAGAAGTTTCATATACCTCTGTCTCTATAAATTTGCCTACTGGGCACCTTTTCATTTCTTCAAACAACATGAACTAGAAGAGTGGCTATGTTTTAATGTTTTTCTTAATTCACTCATTTATGTTGTTTCAGTGAACAGCAAATATCTTTTAGGGAATCAACTTCTGCCCTCCTCAGCACCCTGGCTTCAAAGACTGGGATATCAGCCAATTGCCACCAACCATAAAGCCAGCAGGGATCACCTCCAAGCACTGTCCAGGGTTCTGCTTTCTCTGGCGTTGGAAAACAGGTTGGCCGCTTCTTCCAGGCGCTGCTTCTCCCAGATTCTCAAGTGCCAGGCTTGGGCCTCAGAGGCTGGGGAGGTGGCGGCCACCTGCTGACGGGTGGTTGGGACACGCCCATCTGGTGGCCCTTCTGGCAACAAACCTCAAAAGTCAAGCAACTTGTGAGGTGCTCTCCGCTACATTGTATTAATCATTCACCAGATAGTGAACGTCTGTCTAGTCTGTTTCCATTTGTTAGCTGTTGTGAATAGTGCAGCAAGTGAAATGATAGGCATGGGTGCTCAAGCCTCTGGAGTATGTTGACACAGAGTCCTTTGGGTTATACACCAGGAGTGGGGTAGCTGGAGCTGGCTCATAGTTTTTAGAGTAGCCTCCATACTAACTTCTTAGTAGTCCAGTGTGACACTGTGCTATGGGCTGTAAATACAACAGTAAACAAAAGAGCACATATATAGTCCTACCAGCAGCAGTGTATATAGGTTCTTCCTGTTTGCTGCCCCCTGCCCCATCCTTGCTAACATTTGTAGTTAGCTTTCTTGGTGATAGCTATTATGACTGGGTTGAGATGGAATCCCAGTGTAGTTTTGACTTGCCTTTTCCTTGATGGCTAAAGATGTGGAACATTTTGAGAAAGAGGCACAGAGAATGAGAGAGAGAAAGAAAGAGTGGGCACACCAGGGCATCCAGCCACTGCAAATGAACTCCAGATGCATGTGCCACCTTGTGCGTCTGGCTAACGTAGGTCCTGGGTAATCAAACCTGGGTCCTTTGGCTTTGCAGGCAAGTGGCTTAACTACTAAGCCATCTCACCAGCCCCAGATTTGTTTTTCATGTATTTATTGGTTATCTCAAACACATTTTTTTTGAAGCAGGGTCTCACTCTAGCCCACACTCACTTGAAACTCATTCTGCAGTCCATACATTGTGATCATTGTGATCCTCCTACCTCAGCTTCCCCAGTGCTGGGATTAAAGGTGTGTGCCACCACACCTTGCTTAAGTGCTTTTTGAGCAACAGTTTAACAATTTATTAACACTTGATCAGTGGTCGTGTTTCTTCTGTGTTCAGATTTCTGTTCCAGTGGACTTGTTTAAGAGCCAAGTTAGCCCTCACTTACACATGTCTGTTACAAATCACATTGGTCATGGAATATTTTAATTAATGTTAGAATTTTCAGAAATGTTTTTATTGGGGTTTTGCATAACAATTATCTGTAAATTTTTCAATAGTGTTACCTTTAAGTTCTATTATCAAGGATTTCCCAGCTTCACAAAATGAATTGAAAGTTACCTTCTATAATGTTCTGAAACAATTTTTTAAAGAGACATAAGAATTTTGAACTAGAGTCCACATAATGATGCTGGCACTGATCTGTGTATGGGCTGGAAATAAAATAGTGAACACATCTCACAATCAGGGACTATTATACCAGTGTGACAGCAAGTCCTGTTTCCTAGCACATTGCTTCAAAACTTTCAGGAGTTCTAAAGTGATGAGTATTTTTTTATGTTAATGAGTGGTGGTTCCTGGATTGCTTCAGGACTCCCAAACACCATGAGGTAGAGTCAGAACCTTTAGCTTCACTCTAACATCCATTCAGTAAAGGGGTGTTAGCAGATTGAATGAACCACCAGTGGCCAGTGATTTGATCCATCATATCTCCCTAGTGAAGCCTCTATAAAGGATGGAGTTCAGTTGTCTGGTTGCTGAAGATGCCCATGTGCTGAAGGGATGGTGCACCCAAAGTCCAGTAGAACAGAAATCTGAACATTGCTCTTTTCCCTTTCATCTGGTGGTTCATTTGTATCCTTTGTTTACAAATTGGCCAGTGTGAAGTGTTTCTCTTGCATTCTCTGAGCTACCCTGAAAATAAATCCAAAGAGGGGTTGTGGGACCTGTGATTCATAGCAAATTGGTCAGAAACACAGGTCACAACCTGAGCCTTGCAACTGGCTAGTGCATGGATTTGAAATCACCAAGGAGACACACATCTGTTGTCATCGCCACACCTTCCCCATCCTGATGGACTACACCCTCAATATGTGAACCAATATAAACCCTTCCTCCCTTGCATTGCCTTTTATCTATTATTGTGTCACAGCAATGAGAAAAGTAATAGAGTGGGTGGAGGTAATACTGTGGAACAGAATGGAACCCCTAACTTTTGATATTGAATGCTATCTCCAAGTAGTATCAAACTTGAACTGTAGGGCTTCCAACTAGTGTCAGAAATTTACCAGATACTGAAAAGACCCATGTCTTGGTGACCAAAAGTGAGCATTGACTGTATAAGAGGTTAGCTTTCCCCTTGTAACCAGTTAAGAGGAAAGGAAAGGGTTGAAATGTGTGAAGAAAATACATAAATTCTTTATTCCCCCTTAAATATGGGCTGGGCTGTCTCACCAATGAAGAATAGCGGAAAAAGATTATATGCCAATCTGGGCATGTTATTTTTATTATTTGTAGAGCTGGGTATCTAACCAGGGCTTTGAACATACTAGGTAAGAGCTCTGCCAATTAGCTGTAGCCCAATCCCTGGGTCTTTTTTTTGTGTTGTTTTTCGAGGTAGGGTCTCACAGTAGCCCAGGCTGACCTGGAATTCACTCTGTAGTCTCAGGGTGGCCTTGAACTCACAACGATCCTCCTACATCTGTCTCCTGAGTGCTGGGATTAAAGGCGTGTGCCACCACACCCCACTTTTCTTTAAGGGAAGTACAGTTTACATTAGGCCCTTTTGTGTGTGTGCATGCATGAAGCAACAGCACATCTCAGATGTTTCTCATAGGCTATTCATTTTTATACAGGGTTTCTTACTGGTCTTGAACTTACCAAGTAAGCTAGACTGGTTGCCCAGTGAGCCCCAGGGATCCCCTTATTTCTGCCTTTCAAGCATTGTTATTAAAAATATACAATACCTAGCTTTTTAAAACATGGGTTCTGGTGATAACACTCAGTACAAGGCAAGTACTTTACCATCTCCCTAGCCCTAGACTTGGCCTTTTCAATCCTTGAGCCTCCACCTGAGAAATGTATATTCTGATCAACAGAACATGTGTAGGGAGCCCTAAGACTAGAGGAAGCAGGAGTCCGATTGAACTCAGCCTTTCAGCTATCCTTGCCAGGATACCAGACATATTAGCATCTAGAGAAACCTGGCTACCAACTGAGTATTACCCAAGGGATCCCAAGTGATACCATGCAGAGGAAAATGGCTGGCTGAGCCCTGGTTTTCACATACCAAGTGTTAAAGTTGTATTGTCTTAAGCTATAAAGTTCTGGGATGGTTTGTTACACAACTTTGTTGAGTAACTATAATAGTCCTTAACAGATAATTTTAATGTGCCAAATAAAGGAACCTGTTTTTAGTTCTAACCTTAGTAGCCCTATATCCTCTTAAAGAAAAGCTTCCTTTTCTTTCACAGTGGTCTGGGAAAGAGTTCAGTGCAGAGGTGAATTTCAGCTTTTGCTGAAACTAGTGAGTCTCAAATACTAATTTTTTTTTAAGAATTGCCTGAGAAATTACTTAAGACCTCCTAAGGACTCTGTTGGACATTTTTGTTCAGTAAATCTTATGTGTAGCTCGGAAATATGATGGACACACAAGTAATGGGTCCAAGAACACATGGAAAGACATTCAAGTAGAATGCACTGGAGGAGGGCTGTAAACTGAGCCAGAGTGTGGGAATGGGGGGGGGGGTGCTAAAGAGAACTTGAATCTTCTCAGGCCCCTCAAGTTCTTGTCTATGCGTCTCCTTCCTGAGTACTTAAGTTCCACAGCCAATAAAAAACACCATATCCCTAAAAGTCTGTGGTTTCATTTCACTTTATTTTTGTATCCCCTGTGTCAAGTACAACAAACATTTTATAGCAAAGTGAGTAACCTCTCTCTAAGGGATGTGAGGTGCAATATCTTGGAGTATAGAGCAGTACCCTGCAAGCTAAGAGCCTAAAGCCTTGCAACTCTGAGGCTTTGGTTGTTAAAGCAACACCAGGTTCTTTAGGTCAGAAGCACTGCCACCAGGACCCATCTTCTTCAGGATGGTAGTCATAATGTGACTTAATGACCAAGTGTGGATTGCTGACCCCCACAGCTTCCAGCAGCTTACTGGATTCCTTGTCAGTTTTTCCTTTGCACAACCTGAGCAAAAAAAGGGAACATCTTGTTTTAGCCTTCTAGGATTTCAGGGAAGGAAGAAAAAGCTATTAAAGTAGATGAATATAAATATAGATATAGATAGATAGATAGATAGATAGATAGATAGATAGATAGATAGATAGATAGATAGATATAGAGAGTGGGAAAGGGAACCAAGAGAAATACAATGAAGGAGATGCGGCAGTCAAAGGAAAACGGTGTCTAGAAGTCATGAAAATTAAGAAGGATCCTCCAGAGCCTTGTTTAGGAAAGGAAAACAAAACCACAAATGATGCTCCTTGATTACTAAGCCAGACACCATTGTAAGTACTTAGCTTACACTGACTCAGATACACCTTATAGCTCTGTAGTTTTTATTTTACTCAGAGATATTCTGGTAAGGACAGAATTCAAATTCAGGCTGACTCCAGCTCGCTCAAATTTTACTAAAATGCTATGTAATGTCTTTAAAAATCTGGTGTTTTCTAGGACACCCAGAGATGCATAGTCAGATTGATTATGAGGGAAGCAATACATGAATGAGTCCCACAGTCCCTCACTCCAGGGGCCCCTCTCAGACACTACTGAAGACTCACCCGAGAACTTGCAGTTTAGAAGACTCTGGATACCTCAGGACTTCACATAAATCCCTAATTCCTTCATACCCAATGATATTTTTTGTCAGGTTCAGTTTTAGCAGTCTTTGGTTGCTGAGAAGTGAAGAGGAGAGATCCTGACAGCAGCCAGAGGTCAAACCACAGTATTGCAACCTTTAATTAGACAAAGATAAATGGCTGTATCCTATGACACAGGGCAAGGTCATGGAGAGATCTGTGAGCTTTGAGTGGAGGAGAATTCCAGAAATGTTAAAAATGAACACAGATTAATCAAGGACTACATATACTTATAACACTACTACGTTATTCCATTTCTGGTGGAATGGATTCCTTCCTATATCATACATTACAGTTTGATAATTACAAGTCCAGGAAATAACTATAAAAATATAAAACTATGAAGTTGTTGAAATTTACACTAACTAAAAAAAAGCAATAAATGGTATATTTTGGAAAGTTGGTATGAAGTGTTTCAAAAGTAAGGCACAGTGTGGTCATAGCACAGTGCCACTTATGTAAACATACACCAAAAGAAATTATGTATTACAAAGATGATTATAATTCTTTAGAATATATTTGAAACTCATTGAATCAGTTGCCTACAGTTGGAAATAAAGGCAATTAACCAA
The DNA here is from genome assembly GCA_036346955.1 of Dipus sagitta. Classification (NCBI taxonomy): domain Eukaryota; kingdom Metazoa; phylum Chordata; class Mammalia; order Rodentia; family Dipodidae; genus Dipus; species Dipus sagitta. The sequence continues at coordinate 186,699,764 of CM070772.1, read as the reverse complement.
TTACTCAACCAACTTGCTCATCAAGAGCTTTTGCAGAAATCAAGCCATATATAATATAGAAACCGAGGCAGCTGATGTTTCCCCAACCAATTCATTTGAATTCTTACCTCATGTTTACCTAGTCACTGAACACTTGAGAACTCGTATATGGGTTGAGAGTAAACTTTTTCAAAGTTTCTGTCTATATGAAACTCACATTAATGTGGAGGAGAAACAGTCAAATTACAACCAAGGTACATAAATCATGCAAAGTATGCCTCAGGGCATAAAACATAAGTTACCAAGAATTCATCAGGAAGCAGTCATCTTAAATTTGTACCCACTAGTAGTAGTTCAAAACCTAGAAGACAAAAACTAACAAAGCTACAAAGTGAAAACATAAATCTAGTATTATAATGGAGACTTCAACAAATTTCTTCATAGTTATTATCTTACAAAAACTATCACTAAAAATGTGGAAAGTTTGGCCAATAGGAGTAAGACTAATTAACTAATCCATAATGGTACTTTGTGGGAAGAGTAGCAATCACACTTGAGGAAAGAAACCACAGAACCTGGGAGGTACAGAAAATTGGGGAAAAACAGTTCCCATTTCCCCCACTAGGACCCATCTTGCAGCCTGGCAAAATCACGAAGTGGTCTGTGTCAGTCAAGCAGCAGCTGAGGCTGACAAACTGACGGCTGCCTGGTTGACATGCCCACTGCATGTCCTGTAAACAGGAAATCATAGGTAGACACTGCAGATCTGAGCAATTCTTCTCTTGGGCCAGACACTGTCAGTGTAGCCCTTGTGTGCATCCTTGCCATGTGTGTGAACATAAGTGCTGTCTCATTTCACTCTATCACAAATTAAAACTTGCCACAACAGCCTTGGGTTATACTTTGGCTCCCTAAGGAAGCTATAACCATCACTATTACCTGGCTTACCCAAACCAGTGTAACAACCCAAATTAAATAAACACCATATCCCAAATAATGGGGAGCAGTGGACCACTGAATGTCTGTTAGGGATACAGGTTGCTTTTGCCTGCCTTTTGTCCAGCATTTTAGTCAATTACAGCAATGATCAGCAGATCATTTTAAATTCCCTTCTGTATGTGTCATAATAGATGAGACCTATTAATGTTTTCATGGACTTCCTCCGTTTGACTGGCCAAAGACCTTAGGAGCATGATTGAGTCAGTACTGCAAGTTGGTCTTAGCCTATGCTTGAGTCTTACTGTTGGCTTTACATAATTCTGTCACATATAACTATAACTGAATATACTTGGTCTCAGCCTCTCTTGAGCAGATTCATCAGAGTGGCCAATTAAGTGATGTTCACCAGAAGCCAAAAATGTACAGTGTGGAAATGAGACATCCTTAACAATCCTGGGCCTTTCACTCTCTTACATGTTTTGCTAACACAAATGCAAGACTCTTTACCATTCTCCAGAGCTGGATAAAGTAGTACCTTCCTCCAGGACTGTGATCAGGCTTACTTATCACTGGCTATACAGTGGCTATCCACTGATCCATCCACACCCATCAGGAAAGCCCAATAAGAATTGGGAGAAGGGCTGACACTGACACACTATGTTCATGTTTTTTCTATGTGCTTTCTGCCAGCATCCACAAAGCAGCAATAGACTCAGGTATTAGATTATAGGTAGGATAAAAGTAAATCTCAGAATTAATATCATGATGATGATGAGATAAAACATATTAAAATGTATGTGTGTGTATGCACAAATAGTCTTTGGAAACAAAGGAAGCAGCACTTCCTTGGAAAAGTCAGGGAATATTTTTCTGAGACAATTCTGAAAGGATGAAATATATCATTGTCTATGGGTTTTCCACACATAAAGTACAAGTTTTGACTAAGGTCAAATGAGGTGAATATGTATTAGCAAGTATCAGCTCTGGTTATGTAAAAAGTCTAAACAACATAGAATGGAAAATAAAAAGTGCAGAACATATGATCCTAGACTGTAATTCCTTGAGAGCTTAGCATTTTACAGTAAGAACATGATTAGTAAAGTCTTCCACTTAATAACGACAATCCAAATATTAGAAAGATGACAACATGGAGGAACCAAATGCAGTGTCATTTAATATTTATATACCCAAAGTACTAAGAGGGACAAAGAGAAATGTGGTTTTCACAGCCAATAAATGGACAATATTTAGCCATGCACTTAAAACTCATTCTTATTTCTCAGAATAACTTATCTAGCACTATTTATTTTTCATTCTCCTAATATAAAACTTCTGCCAGGTCTTGTGGCTGATGCCTAAAGCCCCAACACCCAGGAAGCTAAGATAGGAAGATTAATGTGAGTTCAAGGCCAGCTTCAGCTACACCGAGTTCCAGATCAGCCTGGGCTAGGTGATGACCATGCCTCAAAACAACAATAAAAACTTCTATCTATACTAGCTACTCAATAGGTCTCATTTTCATAATGGAAAACTTCAAACTCACCCAAGACTCTGAATGTTACAGTCTGGATGTCTCAAAGCACCACACAAAATCTTCACTCCGTCATTCTCCAATCTGTTGTTCCCGAGGTCGAGGCTCCACAAATTTGGGCAGTTCACAATAGCAGAAGCCAGATCCCCACAACAGGCACTAGTGAGGATACAGCCCATCAATCTGCAAGAAACAGGAGGAAGGGTGAGCCCTTCAGTTCTGAAGCTCAATCACTTCTTCCTTGGAGAGTTACCCAGGTATTTTGACACCCCTTATCTTTTATAGTAATAATCCAGGACACACATAAGACGGTCTACTAGAAGAAACAGATGGAATTTCTTAATAAGCACATGAAACCAGTGGGTATGCCTTTCTCCCACAAACAGGTTATCTACAGGTTATCTTCAAAGTCAAGTGTAAAAACTCATTATTTTAATCAATTCTTAAGAAAAATGGATATTAACCTGCCCAAGAAACTCAGGAGGCTCTATAACTTGATTTTTTCAAATATTTTTCTAATAAAGTTTTGTAGGATTCTATCTCAAAAGTGTTGTCATTAAAGAAGAAAGCTACATATAGAAAGATATTTCTTCCAGGTTCTTTGCACAGTCACAAGACTGGTATGTCAGATCCTTGGAATGCTGAGACAGGAGGATGACAAAGTCAAGGTCATCTGCAGCCTACAGTGAGAGATCCTATCTCAGAATAAAACATAACGTATGAATACATGTTCTCTAAATCTGCCACATCTGTTGCTATTCCCCTTCACTTTCCTCCTCCCCATGATAGTCCCACATGACAGAATCCTCTTTTTCTGTTACATCTCACAGGGTTTGTCTCCAGAGTGACATCCCAGTTGCTCCTTGGGACACTTCTGTATCCTTATATCAACACATGAAATACATTATAATTCGATTTATATTAATTTTATGTAATCAGCATTTTGTGTTACTTGAAGATGAGAGCATTACCTTAAAGTCCTTCAGTCCCCTCAGCACCTACCTCCTATTTATGGTACCTGTTGATTGAGAGAATTGCATGGCCTGCCTTAACACTGTGAGGGTAACTAAGAATAAAATTGTCTTGCTGGGCGTGATGGCGCATGCCTTTAATCCCAACACTGGGAGACAGAGGTAAGAGGATCACTGAGTTCCAGGCCAGCCAAAGACTACATAGTGAATTCCAGGTTAGCCTGGGCTAGAGTGAAACCCTACCTCGAAAAGCAAACAAAAATATAATACAAGAAAAAAAATCTTGTATACATATTGAGAGAGTGTAAATAGGCAAAAGTCTTCAGTATGCTACTCATTTAGAAACTGTCTTTGCAGTTTAATGATAATAATCTCTATTAAGTGAAACTTGTCTTCCAGTTGAATAATGATCAAGGGAATTTCTGAGAATCACAAAATAACTCCTATCATATACAGTACCCCAAAGGACTTAAGAGTTGCTCATTAGACAGGTGATCTCAGTCACCTCAGTGTGAGCATTGCAATAAACTCATGTGGAAGTTAATGGTAGCTTTCTCCTGTTAATAATAAAATAAACACTCCCATAGACCTCCCGTTAATAATAAAATACTCCCCATAGACCTCCTGGAAAGGAGGAAATGGGGCTGGAGAGATGGCTTAGCAGTTAAGTGCTTGCCTGTGAAGCCTAAGGACCCCAGTTCGAGGCTCAATTCCCCAGGACCCACGTTAGCCAGATGCACAAGGGGGCACACGCATCTGGAGTTCGTTTGCAGTGGCTGGAAGCCCTGGCGTGCCCATTCTCTCTCTCTCTCTCTCTATCTGCCTCTCTCTCTCTCTCTGTGTCACTCTCAAATAAATAAATAATGGAACAAAAAAAAAAAAGAAAGGAGGAGATGTTTATTTTGGCTCAAGGCTAAGTCTATAGTCACTTAGGGTCATTATCTCTGGGTCTGAGGTGAGGCAGAACATAATGGTTGGAAGGGTGTGGCAGGCCAAGAGTCAGAGAAAGGAAGGAAGGGACAGAGACAAAGCATATCCATGAACTAGCACACCCCTGATGTTTCCCCGCACTTCCAGACAGCGTTGCCAGTTGGGACCTAACATTCAACACATGAACCAACTTTGGGAGACCTTTCGGATCCAAACTATAATAGTTATGGTTCAATCTAATTAATACAAACACATGTCTATATCAAGGAGCTTGAGTTTGTTTGTTTGTTTGTATGTATGTATGTATGTATGTATGTATGTATTTAAGTCCTCCTAGTTTCTTTAAACACTGAGCTCACTAGATTCTGGTTTAAGTACAAACAAGAGAGGTAAAATAGTGGAGAGATTCAGCTTTGTGGATGTGGAAGGCAGACACTATATTCACTAGGGGCCCAGTTAAGGAAAACATGAAATAGCTCCTGTACCACCTGGTGCCTCTGGAACCTGACCAAAGGCAAGTTTATTATAATCGCCATAGTGATGTTTTAAAAATCTGTATTCTTTTTCTAACAGATACCCCTCTCCCCCCACCATCCTAGCTAGAAATTGCATGGAAGTCAAGTCACAGGAAACCTACTGGAGCTCCTGAAGACTGCAGGTTGGCTGCTGAAGGACATTGCAAAGCAACTTGGTCCCATCGTCCTTGAGCCCATTAGATGCCAGGTCCAGATGTGTCAGGCTCTTGTTGTGCAGAAGGGAGGTTGAGAGATATTCACCACCCTGTGGGGTGAGATGGCAGCTCCTCAGCCTACGGAGGACAGTGTGAGGAAAGACAGAGTGAAGTCTTAGCTGCCCAGAGGTGATCCCTCCAAAAGGCTGCATTCTATGATCCTTTATATGCTTAAGCCACTCCCCCACCCACTTGTCTCATATGGTGTGACTGGTGTGATACTTGGGTAAGTATTAAATTGGGTTACAAACTGGATTGGCATTATGCATTGTTTCTTATTTATCCGGATCTCACACAGAAGCTCATGTTAGCCTTAAGCTCACTATATAGCCCAGGCTGGTCTTGAACTCAGTGATTTCCCCCTGCCTTAGCCTTCCCAGGGCTAGGATTACTGGCATGAGACACCATGCTTGGCTGAGAGTTTCTTACTGAAAATCAAATGTTCATTTCCTTATTTTGCACATAAATACAGTACTCTTGCAGAGGTAAGTGTGTCAACAGGAGCATGCAAAATAGAGTAGAAGAGGGATAATCAAAATAAATACTGTATAGTAGCATTTTCAAGCCACAAGGAAAAGACATCAATATATATTAATGTGCCATTAATGATTTTAGTACAATATCTCTGATATATGGGGGAAATAAGCAAAACCCTTATGAAAAGGTAATTTGGAATAATTTAACATGTAAATGTTAAAAAGCCATAAAGATGATAAGGAAATGACATACTTGAATTTTTAAAAAAATAAAGGTATTTCTAGCTATGATAAAGCCTCTAGAAGTCAAGAGACTGAATGACTTCACAAAAAATTTAACCTTCTAGGCCAGGTGTTGTGGTACTTGCCTATAATCCCAGGATGTGGATGTGAGAGGCTGAAGTGGAAGGATTACCAATATAAAGCTAGCCTGGACTACATAGCAAGTTCATGAGCTACACAAACTTGTGTCTTAAAAAAATTTTTTTTAGCCGGGCGTGGTGGCGCACGTCTTTAATCCCAGCACTCGGGAGGCAGAGGTAGGAGGATCACTGTGAGTTCAAGGCCACCCTGAGACTCCATAGTGAATTCCAGGTCAGTCTGAGCTAGAGTGAGACCCTATCTTGGAAAACCAAACAAAAAAATTGTTTTTAAACTCATATTCTGCAAATGACCATAAAGCAAATGCAAGTTGGAAATAAAAGCAATATGCTAGGAAGAGTATTTGCAACACATAAAATTTATATGTCTGATCTTAAAAATCAAGTACATATAACAGCAAACATTTAAAATATAACAGCCCCCAAGGAAGCAATTTTTACACTATAAAAGGCCAAAACCATTTGAGAAACATGCTCAACATCAAATTACTTTAAAAGTTATTTTTCAACTATATAATTAATACTGATCAGAAAGACTGTGGATGCCCAGTAGTGTGTTAAAATGCAAGCCTCCAGATTCCTGCTGGTAGCTTGACCTATTTGGAAGGCACTTTAACAAAATCTGACAAAATACTTTGGGTTACCTATTCCACGTCTAGGGACTTATTTAGCAAATTGAGTAAAATAACACATACAATGAAATGCTGTACCTCTTTAATGCTATTCTTATAGATTTACATGTTCTAAGACCAGATAATGAAGTTGGGATGGTGGTGAACTTTGGTTCTGCATCTTGAGAGACATTAGCAAATCACTGTGGTATCTAAGCTTCATATTCCTGACTGGTTCAGTGAGGCACCTAAAACTCAGGTAGCCAATGAAACATCAGGTACTGCTGTACAGGTTAAACAAATATAGCACAGGAGCCAGAATAAAGGTACAGTAAATGATAGTTATTAATATCATCATTAAAGATGTCAGGAGAGCAGGAGAGATGGTTTAGCAGTTAGGGCGTTTGCCTGCAAAGCCTAAGGACCTAGGTTCAATTCTCCAGGTCACATGTAAGCCAGATGCATAAGGTGGCACATGCGTTTGGAGTTCATTTACAGTGGCTAGAGGCCTTGGTGTGCCCATTCTCTCTCTCTCTCTCAAGTAAATAAAAATAAGTCAGAAAATAAAGATGATAGGAAAGAAATCAAGGTTCAGTATTCCTAATGTGTGTGTCTTTGAATTTATAAAGAAATTTCTTGGAGTTCTGAAGGCTGAGAAGTTCAAGACTGAGGGCTATGTCTAATAAGAGAGCAAGAGAAAGAGGTCCCAAGCTCACACTTTCATCAAGAACCCACTATGGGGCTGGGGAGATGACTCAGTGGGTAAAGTGCTGGCCATACAGGTATACACAAGTATAGCACTCATGTAAAAACTTGGCATATGAGTGTATCTCTGTAGTCCCAGTGCTGGGGAGGCAGGGGTAGACATGTGTGTCTAATCCTAATCCTGGAGGGGCAGGGGTAGGAGGATGCTTGAGCTTGTTGGCTGGTTAATGGGTTTAGTTGAATCAGTGAGCTGCAGGTTCAGTGAGAGGTGCCGTAAAATGGATAATTGAGGAGGACACCTGATGTCAGTCTCTGGCCTCCATGTGCATACAAATATATTGCACACATACCTGTAACACATGTGCCCAGGCACACACGCACATATACAAATGAAAAAGAACTCACTGCTACAATAACATATTCCTGAGAAAATGGCATTATATTACTGCCCTTGTGATCTAATCACCTCTTAGAAGTCTCACCTCTCAACATTACTGTACAGAGAATTAAGTTTCCAACACATGACTCTGAGGGAGGGGGCATTTGTACCATAGTGTCACTGAAAATACATTTCAAAGCACATGTTAGATTAGGAGGGTAAAGGTAGCAGATACTCACACAAGGCTCTGTAGAGTACACTGTGGATGTTTCAAGGCATCACTTAAAAGCTTTACTCCATTGTCTCCCACATTGTTGTAGGCCAAGCAGAAATGTGTCAGCCTATTATTGCTGATGAGAGCCTGAGAGAGATCCCTACAGGCAGCTTCTGTGAGGCCACAGCTTTCTAAGCTGGAGGAGAAACACAGATGGGAAGGGCTCCATCAATTTCCAAAATTCATGGCTCTTAGTTTTTTCTTCACTAGAAAAGTAGCTGGTGCTTACACCTCTACACCTCAACAAATTTACTCAAATTATGAATTCAGTTGCAGCCATCGTTAAGAGGATGAAACAAAGAGGACCACACAATCAGTCTGGAAGTCAAGTAAAAGAACTGGAGCTGAGTATGCAGCTCAGTGGTACAGTGTGTGCTTAGCATGCAACAACCCTGGGTACTTAAATAAAGGAGGGAGTAGGAGGAGAAATCTGGGGATTCGTGTAGAACTTATCTAGTATTGGCAACCCAGTTAATGTCACAGCAGCACATTTTTTCCCCTGTTCAAACTGTAAGTTAGAAACAGACTCACGACAGCCTCTCTAGGCTACACTCTGGATTTCCTAAGGCTTCACAGAACAACTTCACTCCATCATCCAAAAGCTTATTGGTCGACAGACTCAGATATATCAAGCTCTGGTTTTCAATGAGAGCCTTAGATATATTTACACAACAAACTGTGGTTAGGTTACAGGAATCCAACCTGGAAAATACAGAAGACCAGAAATGACACATCCCATACAATTACAACCACCACTCAGTCAGAGGGTGGGAATTGCCCAGTTTTGATATCTAGCCTGAAAATTCATCTTCTTTACAATGGCCAGGTTCTATAGTAATTAAAGCATACTGCTCTGATAGAGTATTAAGGGGGGCAGGAGAAGAAGCTTGTCTCTCCCATCCTCAATTCCTTATTGGAAATATGTATGAAAGCATTTTAAAATTCTTTAAATGGTAGTATTTTTGAATCTGGGAAGTGAGTTGTTTTCTCCATCTGCAATTCAGAAGATGGAGAGAAGGATGACACTCTGATTTCTGGAATAGCAGAATAAGCTGAAGAGGAAGTCAGAAACAATAGCTGTGTCCCTTGCAATCTTTTTATTCATGTATCAGCCTGCACCTTCTGAGGGACCTAGTCTTTAATGGAAATCAGGACGGTAGCCTGTTTGCCTTAAATACAGGAAGCCCTGTGTCTGGTTCTCAACACTGTATGAACCAGGTGTGGTGGTCAAGGTCATGCTCAGCTAACCTAGAGACCCTGTCACATAACAAAATGCAAACAGCAAGTAAATCAGAAATAAAATTAAGACAGGTAGTGCTTGAAATTTTCTGGATACATAATACAAACAAGAGTATATCTCATTATAAAGGAAAAATAACAAATGGTATTAAAATACCTTAAAATGTTTTTAACTGTATAATAAGTACCCCAAGCCAGATAAGAGAGATGCCTGTAAACCTTTCCAGGTGTGGTGGAGCACTCCTTTAATCACAGCACTCAGGAAGCAGAGGTAGGAGGAGGGATGTGATTTTGAGGCCAGCCTGAGAGTACAGATTGAATTACAGGTCAGCCTGGGCTACAGTGAGACGCTACCTTGAAAATGAAAGAAAGAAAGAAAAAGAAAGAAAGGAAGGAAGGAAGGAAGGAAGGATAGGAGAGGGGAGGGGAGAAGTGGAGAGGGGAGGGGAGAAGTGGAGAGGGGAGGGGAGGAGATCAGAGGAGTGGAGTGGAGTGGAGAGCGGAAGAGTGGAGTGGGGAGGGGAGGAAAGGAAAGAAAAGAAAGATGCCTATAATCCTAGCACTCAGGAGGCTGAGGCAGTAGGACCATGAGTTTGAGGTCAGTCTGGGCTACAGTGTGAGACTGTCTCACCCACAGCAAAATATAAAATGAGAATTCACACTTCATTGTTCATTTAAGTCTTAGTGGCATTATTATGAAGTCATGTATACATATTTAAAACTTATTAATGAGTTTATTAAAGCTGATGAATATAAAAATTTGTAATGGAGAAGAGAGGACAGAGTTTCAACTCAAATCTGCCCAAGGGTTAGAACTTCTGGCTTCAAAACATGTTCCCTCACTTCTCCAAAGTCTGTTCCTATTTACAGTGACAGTATGCACTATACATGGCTGTAAATGCTGACAATCAGCTCGAAAGTCTCCTCACTGCTGGAGTGAGTGTAACATGTTTGGCAAAGGATGTTTTGGTCTAGATTAGAGCACAGTCAAGGCTCTGGACATTTGCTGTTCTCAGGCATCTTCCTCTTGTCCAACTATTTTAAACACTTATGTTATGGAATACTAGTCTTATAATTAGTTAAGTCTTTGAAGCAGTGTTTTGTATTTATACTATTTTGGTACTTTTCAGGTGGCTGTTTGCTAGAGCCAACAGTTGCTCCATTACTTTTCTTAGCAACTCTCAAATTAAGAGGGGATTCTGGGACCAATCAAGAGTTATTGGCATTCCCCTATTTCATTTTCTTTTCACTTATTTTCCTAGCATATTTTATGACCTAACCAGTTATTAGGCCCACAGCTGTCAAGACATGGAAAGTGGAGCTTTTCTCTCTGCTTCTTAAGGGGAACCTTTAGTAAATTATAGTGGTACATTCCTATGAAAAATAGTGAAAACATGTACCTTTTCAGTGTGCACAGGCGCAAGATCGGAAATGAGTTGTAGCAATTTAAAATTGTATAAGGCATTTGTATTTATTTATTTATTTACTTTAGGTAGAGATAGTTGTAGCCCAGGCTGACCTGTAATTGACTCTGAAGTCTCAGGCTAGCCTCAAACTCAGTGAGCCTCCTACCTCGGCCTGCCAAGTACTGGGATCAAAGCCATCCATCACCACACGCAGCCAGGCATTTTATTTTATTTGTTAAATATTTAACTAATTTATATATTTGAGAGAGAGGGGAAGAAGCAGAAAGAGAATGGGAGCACCAGGGCCTTCGGCCGCTACAAATGAACTCCAGACACATGCGCCCCCTTGTGCATCTGGCTTACATAGGTCCTGAGGAATAGAACCAGGATTCTTTGGCTTTGCAGGGAAACGTGCATTAACTGCTAAGCCATTTCTCCAGCCTCTAGACATTTGATTTTTAAATTTTAAAGCTTTATAAGAATTGGGGACCATATTTTGCAGTCTTTCACTACACACACTATCTAAATATAGGAAGAGCAGAACTTCAAAATGCATTTCTAAAAAGTTTAGTTCAGCATGATCTGTGCACAAACCAGACCAAGAAGGACACTGTATTGTTGTCTGAAATCTTGCAAGATTTAAAGGGAGCAGAAACTCTGAACTTTACCAATGTAATGTTTTAAAGGAGGTTTATAAAACCATTGGTGACACCCACACAGAGAAAAGCCAGTCCTACATAGTGTTGTATTAAGATTATTGCAAATGCTGGTACCTTCTAACAGAATGTTCCAGACACCACTGATACACACAGCTCTGCTAGTTAAGTTGGCACATGGTTTCCTTCTTGAGAGCTTCCTAACTGGGTCTACCTCAATGTCACCAGCAGAAGACATTTTTCAAGTCTCAACTGAAAGGTATCTTACCAAGTCCTACTGCTCTGCTAAATGTCAACTTTTCCCACCATGGAGCAGCTTTTTACTATGAATATATCATTTTTATACATAAGAACCAGTGACATGCTTTATGCTTGGGTTGCAAGCCAGAAGTACCAGTTACATAAAATTATTCATAATGACATGAAACTACTTCACAGCTGACAAAGTTGCTAACTCAACCTGGCCTGCTGACACTGTACTCAACTTGAGTTCAAGAATAACCCAACAGCTCTCCAGACACACTATATGAAGTGAAGTTCATCTTGTAAAAATGGATAAAAATTAAAATATTCCCAGTGGTCACAGAATCAGAATTCACCTTCCTGTTTTCAAGGAAGGTCTTGTTTCATATCTGTTTCTCCCACACCTAGTTTATCATTCTCTTCCCAGAAATAAGATCTTCCTTGGGGCTGCAGAGATTGCTTAGTGCTTAGGCATTTGTCTGCAAAGCCAAAGGATCCTGGTTCAATTCTCCAGGACCCACATAAGCCAGATGCACAAGGAGGCACATGCATCTGGAGTTCATTTGCAGTAGCTAGAGGCCTTGGTGTGCCCATTCTTTCCCTTCTCCCTCCCTTCTTTCTCTCTATACCTCTTTCTCTCTCAAATAAATAAATAAAATATATGAAATTAAAAAAAGATGACCCACCTTGGCCCTTCATGCATCAAGGTTCAGTCTTGGCCTGCTGCACTGTTCAGGAAGTTGAAAAAGTTCTAAAATGAAACCTACTGTGGTAATTGTATGTATGTGTGAGGAACTGACTTAACCGACTTTCACAAGAAAATGAGAGCTTTCTTAAAAGCAGTCATTCAATGTTGAGATCTCAAATATGATTGCTAACATTCCCACATTTATAAAGGAAATAGGCTGGAAGGCCACTAATGAAATCAATAGTATGTGAGAGTACCTTGACAGTTGACAGTTGCCACCCTGTTCTTTCTCAGCCTTCTGGGCTTGACACTGAGTTGCAGTTACAAGTTGGTGGTGATTCACTATCAAAATTCCAGTGAAACTGAGCTTGCCCTAATACTGTTTCCTCCTAATCATTGACATATTCTTTTCAATGAGTTCAGAGATGCACTAAATATGTCTCAGTGATGAAGTATGAAAAATGTTATGTTTCTTAAAGTCTTGGTTGACCCTCTCCTGCCCCTCCCCCAGTGTGTAGGAGTTGAAGACATATAATTATACAATGGGAAGATTTCAGTGGGGCATGGAGGAATGAGCCATCCCTACCAGAGGAAAGCAGCTGGATGCTAGTGATCTCTGAAAATCCCTATCAGGAAAGTAGACTTATGCTAGCTGGCCCCATGAACAGTAAGTACAGTCTGCAAGTGTCTGTCTACTGGAGAGACCAAAGTCTAAGTCATCATAATAATAACAAAAAAAAACCTCAAAGCTGGCCATGGTGGCACATGCCTTTAGTCCCAGCACTTCGGATGCAAAGGTAGGAGGATCACTGTGAGTTCAAGGCCACCATGAAACTACATAGTGATTTCCAGGTCAGCCTGGGCTAGAGCAAGACTATGTCAAAAACACAAAAGGAAAAGAAACTTGAGATTTACCTCAGATTTTGTAGTTTACACTCTGGATCTTTCAAGGCTTCACACAAAGACTTGACATCTCTGTCTCCTATGTCACTCTCTTTCAGGTCAAGGTGTGTCAGATTCTTGTTGTAAGGCAAGAAACTAAAGAAATCCTGACAGCCATCAAGGAAGTAGACAGATCTCAACCTTCAGAATAAATATATGCAGAAGGATTACAAAATTATCTCAATATTTAGTTATAGCATCCATTTCACATTAATACACTACTCTCATCTCTTATCTGATTCTGAGCTTCTCACATTCCAGTTTAGGTCCCAAATCCCAAGCTTCAGAATATTGCTTAGAAAACAACTGTGTCTTAACCTACATTTTCATTTATAATATGATAGTTGAAACTCCATTTTTTTTTTTTTACTTTAAAGGAAAAAATGTGTTAACATCAGCAAAGGGTACAAAGGAACCTCTGAACTCTTATTAATCTCAGGAATGACTACAAAACTTGTCAAGGCCACTGCAAACACTGAAACAATTCATGTTCATGATGTTTAAATTTAGTACATGATCCAAAATGTGCACCCAATATCACCTGTCTGACATAACAATGTATGTTGCTAATGAGGCACAAGAATACTGTCATCTCATGAATTTGAAGGATATACAAAGGCAGTGTACAAAGAAAATGCCCAGTTAATATTCTAATATTTCTTCTATTTCCTCTATTTTCAGCCATAATAGTTACATCTGATTTTCCTACAGTATTTCTTTTGGCCCTGAATTCCCACACTCCACACTGCTCCCTAACTATTCAAACCTCTATGCCCCTTACCACGCACCCACAAAAGATTTATTCATTTACAACACAAACCATCCTCATCTTCTGTGGCGCCAAAGAGTAACAACACTTGCCTTTGGGGTTGGATAGCATAAGAGGACTGAACAGGAAGGGGTAACAGAAACTTTTAAATCATCTCAGAATGTTTATATATACTGTTTCTTGTTACATAGATGTTTAGACTTATTAAAATGGTCACATTTCATGTCTGCATTTCAGTAAGTATATTCAATAGAAATAATTTAAGAAAAGATTGCAATTTCTATTTGTCAGAAGAAAGAGAATGAGGATATGAATATGAATATGGGCACACCAGGGTCTCTTACCACTGCAAACCAACCCCAGACACATACACCACTTTGTGCCCCTGGATTTATGTGGATACTGGAGAATCAACCCAGGATGGTAGGCTTTGCAATCAAGTGCCTTTAGCCATGAGATATCTCCCCAGCTTCCTCTGCTTTTTTTGATCTGCATCGAATGCCTCAGTTCCATGCTCTTTTCTCTAGAAAACTCTTAATGAAGTATCAAGAACCCAGATTAACCACTACTACACTTGTTGGATATTGCCCAGAACAAGCAATGTGATTCCATTTCCTCAGATATTCCCATGGTTTATGTTCTTAAGAGTATTTTGCATAGCATATTTTAAGTATAGTTGTGCTTCGCCTAATGATGGAGAGACATTTTGAACAATGTCATTAGTGGATTTTGACATTATGCAAACATGAAAGACTACATTTATGCAAATTAAGATGGCTCATTAGTGATGACAGTTATGTTATTATGGGACCACAATCACCCCTCATTGCCCCAAATACTATAATGTGACACATGGCTGTAATTGTTTACTTTTGATATACCTAAACGAGTTGGAGTGGGAGGTGGTACAAAGAAATACACTGGAAAACTCTACTAACATTTCTCAAGCCAGACTTACAGTAGTTTTTGTAGTTTACAGCTTGGGAGTCTTAGTTCTTCATTTAAAATTGTTAGTATTAGTTTATCCAAGTTGCTGTTGCCCAGGTCCAGTTCTCTCAGGTGTTTATTTGTATGAAGGACAGAGCAGAGATCTTGCCAGCACTGACTACAGTGACTATTATCCCTTTGCCTATGTAATTAAAAAAAAAAAAAAACATCAGTTATTCCCCCTCTCCCTCAGTTGACTCTTAGATGCCATCAGAATAAAAGTATGCTATGAAAAAGAACGAACATTAGGCTACTAGGTGTAGCTTTTCTGTGGGCACAACCCACAGTGATCCCTTTGGTTCAGTCCAGAATGGGCTTTATTCCAACTTCCCTATCTTTTGTCCATTTCTTCAACATACACAGAATTCAAACTACAGACTTCATATGGGATGTAGGAACTCAGGAGAAATATGCCTTCAAATATCAAAAGAGCCAATATCAAGAAAAATATATGACCACAAAGAGTAAGATGATTAGTGCATGGATATTTAGAGTAACAAAGATGAAGAACTAGGGTTACGGAATGGGGAGAAATCTGAGTAGTAGAACACTTACATGAATACGGAATGTTCTATGCTCACTCCCCCAAAACTGCTGAAAAAAAGAACCAGAAACTTTGAGCCCCAAGTCTACCACTTAACCAGTAATATATTATTTTAAGCAAATCACAAAGTCTGAGACCCCAATTTTTTCATCTATAAAATGGAAAAGTCAGGCTGGAGAGATGGTTTAGATGGCCTGTGAAGCCTAAGGACCCAGGTTCGATTCCCTAGTACCCACGTAAGCCAGATGCACAAAGTGGTACATGGATCTGGAGTTCATTTGCAGTGACTAGAGACCCTGGTGCACCCATTCTCTCTCTCACTCTCTCTCAAAATAAATGAAAATACATATTTTTAAATGGAAATGTAATTTCTCTTCACAGGGTTCCAGGATTTAATAGTCAAGTTTAGTGGGGTCATACAGTACTTTGCAAACATTAAAATGTAGATGTAGCATAGATAATTAGGCATATTCCTAATGAAAACATTATTTAAAAAGTGAATTGTAATGAGGAACAAAATGGATAGTCTAGTGACCATAGGTGTATCCACCAGAAAGCAACAGCCTGGAGACCCAGCTCAGCTGGAAAAACTTACTAGCCCACATGAACTTCAGCTTCTTTATCTTGGAAAATGAAGATGACAGAATCTGTTTCTTAAGATCACTGTGAAGTTTCAACCAACCTAGAGAGACTAGTTAGCAAGTGTCTCCAAGTTTTAAGTTCTCTTAACAATTGGTAATTACCATTTATATTAAAATATAAGTCTAGCATGTTGCTTGATATATAGTAGGTACCCAATACTGATTCCTGTGCCTTAACTAAGTTGGAATGGATGGGGCTAGGGACATGACTCAGTGGTAATGCTGAGCATGCATAAGGCCCTTCGTTGGATTCTCAACCAACCTCAGAAAGAAAAAAAAAAAAGGGATGAATGTTATGGCAGACTTGAGGTGTTAAATTTGGGAGAACAGGATTGGAATTAGTTCAGATATCCACATGCTTCCTAGGTACAAACATTACATACACCATATGAACAAGACAAAATTATTTTGTAGAACAGACTAGGGCCTACAATACCCCTTGTGAAACACTGGATTTCAGACACTTAAAGTTTTAGCAATAAAGCCAATACTAGTGTCAGACTCAACAAAATAGGGGAGGGAAAGTTAGCATGAGGTCTGACAAGCCTTTTAAACTTTATTAGTTGTAACAGGCATCTTCATGCTGTGCCTTTTATCACATCTTTTTATTTTTTCTAAGGCAATCTCTCTATCCTGGGATGGCCTTTAAACTCACTGCAATCCTCCCATCTTAGCCCCTGAGTGCTGAGATTAAAGGCATGCAACACCATGCCCAGTGATCATATCTTTTTGGGTACAACTATAAAGTCTGTACTAAGAAACTCACTAAGGGAAATTACTTGTAGCTCTCCAAGGAAGTAAAGAATAGCTCATCCCAGCTCACAATTTCTACTTCAACAGTTTTGAGAGGAATGAAATGTAGGTTCTTTTTAAAAATGCTTTTATTTAGGGAGAGCAAGTGGGAGAGGGAGGGAGAGTAAATGGACATGCTAGGGCCTCCAGCCACTGCAAATGAACTCCAGATGCATGTGCCACCTTGTGTATCTGGCTTATTTGGGTATTGGGGAATTGAACCTGGGTCCTTAGGTTTCACAGGCAAGCACTTCAACTGCTAAGCCACCTTTTCAGCCCTATAGGTTCTTTTAATATTGGAACAAGTTGGAAAAAATCAAAGACTTAAAATCAAGTGGGCCTCAGTCAAGGTATGCTTTTGTGCCACTCAGTTTTTCCATAGGCAGAATTTAGACAGATACCTCTTAGGACTACTAGGAGACTAAATGAAGGACTTACATACTATCAGGTATGTGAACAGCACTCAGCAAATGTTAGCTACTATCTGATGTGTGTTTGAATCAAGGATTATATACCAATATTTTAGGTAAAGCTCTCTGAATCTCAGCTATGGAACCTCTCCACCATCTGTCTTTGTTGTTACCATCAAAACTAAATTGGGGCCTGGAGAAATGACTAGTGGTTAAGGTGCTTGCCTGCAAAACCAAAGGACCCAGGTTTCATGTAAGCTAGATGCACAAGGTGGCACATGTGTCTGGAGTTCATTTGCAGCAGCTGGAGGCCCTGGCATACCCATTCTCTATCTGCTTCTTTCTCTTTCTCTCCCTTTCTCAAATAAAAACAGTTTAAAAAACTAAATTGGATATGTTAAAATATCTGACTCACTATGTATGTCTGTGTATTACAGAGTAAGCCTTTAATTGTAGTTAAATCTGGATCTGAATTCTATAGTTAAGTCTTCTCCCAGATTTATACAAGAAGATGCAGAAAAGCCAACTTGATGAAATGGTAAGTTAAAATAAGCTTTCTGTCCTCTCTGTGTGTGTGTGTACACTATATACTATACATAAGAACATATTTAAATCTATTACATAAATATAGCTGAAGGTTCATACTTCTTTCAAAAATATTCATTCACTACTCCCTTTTTTACAATTGCACTTCTAGTATATTTCTAATATAGATTTTTATTATTATTAACAACATTTTATGTTGATACATCATGTCTTTCTTGTTGTTTTTCAACAAATACCTGATAGTCTTCACACAGACATTAATGGGATGGGACCCTTCATATACTATACAACAAGGTCCTCCTTTGTTTAAAAAAAAGAAGGTTAGCTAGTACAGGGAACATAGGACAGGTAGATAAGGTATGTTCAGAAGCCTCAGCAAGAGACTTCTGTTTTCTTAGACTTCTGGATCTATTTACTCTAATGGATGCAAGTTTGTGCTGTATTTCATCTTCCCTTGAGAAGCTTTTCATACCCCTGAATTGCTAGGAATTTGGAGTTGTCAGCCTATCCCTATCTTACACTTGCCTACGGGTCAGAAAAGCTATCTGAGGCTAAGGTTTTTTTTTTTTTTTTTCCGTTTTTTGAGGTAGGGTCTCACTCTAGCCATTCACTATGAACTCACGGCGATCCTCCTACCTCTGCCTCCTGAGTGCTGGGATTAAAGGCGTGCACCACCACGCCTGGCTCAGTATTTTTTTTTAATTTTTATTTATTTGCAAGCAGAGACATAGAAGACAGATAAGAGAGTGGGCATGCCAGGGCCTCTATTCATTGCAAACAAATTCCAGATGCATGTGCCCATTGTGCATCTGGCTTAGGTGGGTCCTGGAAAATTGAACCTAGGTCTTTTGGCTCCGTAATCAAATGCCTTAACTGCTAAGCCATCTCTCCAGCCCTTTTTTTTTTTTTTTTTTTTTTGGACGGGGGCGCATTTCATCATCAGTAATCATGATTGGTCAACAAAGGGTTTAAATGCCTGGCCTCTTTGCTCCAGTGCAGGACAACTCTACCAAAGGTCCTCCCAGCTTAGGCACCTTAGCTAAGCAATTCTCTCTCTACAAAACCTACTTCCTTCACTACCACCCCACCCCATTTCCATGCTTCTAGTGGACTGAACATACATACCAAGTTTTATCTGTGCCACTTGAGCTGAACATCTTTATAAATATCATTGTTATGATCAGTTTAAGGGTCTGTAAACGTTGGCAGTATTTAAGGCAGAATGAAGACACAAGCAGGTGTGTTTCTTCATAAAGATTAATGACAACATTTGGGAAATAGCTCATTGCTTGAGTTACAAATACTTCATCTTGAGTCTCATACAGAAGGTGAAACAAGTCCAAAAGTCCCAGCTGTGTTGGAGAATAGTTACTGCTTCCTAAATTTTCTATCCACTTCAGTACTTCCCCTTTTACCTCCAGGGACAACGTACAGTTCAATGTTTCCTCCAGGTGTTTTACTCTAGCTTCATTCAGGAGGCCAAACAGAAAGTGTTTCATCTGTGTCAAATGAAGGGCGTGGTAATGTCTGCTTTCAAGTAACATTTTCATATTCGCAAAGGGCCTCAAGGAGCGGTCTTTTGTTTCCCAGCCATCTTTCAACAAGTAGAACAGAGCTGCAAAGTACTCCTGAACCTGTAGGTGACTAAACATGTAGCAGTTTTCATGTTCTGTGTCCTTCTGAAGAATATTCATGTCCAGGAAAACTGAGATATCCGTTCTGGTTAACTCGTGCTTCCTGAGACTGTCCCGATAAAGCATGTGTGTCATGGTCCAGACTCCTTGAGCAGCCATGTGACACAGGCTTCTCAGCAGAGCTTCATTGGGCCGACTAGGAGAGCCTCCATCCTCCTCCCCTGCAAACAGGTTGGAGATGTAGCTCGTAAACAGAGCTGTGGTCGTTTGGCAGATCTCGGTGACATTGCCACCCTTCTCCATTTGCTGCTCCAGACAAGAACAAATGAGCCTGCATGTGAGGGGGGCATGGCACATGTTGAAAAGCGTTTCATTGTTTCTTACTGCATTGATTGCTTCTATGGCCCAAGCCTTGTCTTTAAAAAACTGGTAAATATAGTCCATTCTTGCACTTTCACATATGCCTAGGAGCTTCACATAATGCGGTTTCTTCAACAAGGGCTTTAGTCTCTTGGAAGAAGTGAGTCTTGTTGTCACTAACAAGGTTGATTCTGGGAGCATAACTTTCCTCAGCAAACTGCTCATGAGGAAGGACACTGGGTGTACCTGGGCCCAGTCCTTACACAGTGCAAACTCTGGTTCTTCAAAGGCAAAGCTGAGTTCATCAAAACTATCGATGATAAAAAGGAGATTTCTAGGCTGGGACAGGATCTTTTCAATGGGAATTTCAGTGCTGGGCCAGTCCTTTGATATTAACTGAGCAAAGCTTCTCTCTTTCATTTGACAAATTTCTCTCCCACTGAGATAAAAAACATAGGTAAACTTCTGCTGATAGAGGTTCCCCTCTGCCCAGTCCAACATTGCCTTCCTCATCAACGTTGTTTTGCCAACACCAGCAGCTCCCAGAAGCACTACCAACTGTGGCTGCTCACCATTAATGACATCCACATCGAATAAATGTTCCAACAGCTTGCGCTCTTTCTCAGTAATTGTGTCTGCATGTTCACCAAGCAGAGGGTCCTTATTCCATACGACGCAAAATGTTTCCTTTATTTTACTTCTATATCCTGTTCCATCACCTATTCAGATAGAAGGGAGTGTGTGTGGTGGGGGGGGGGATAAAAGACACATGACAAACATTGTTAAGAATATTGGTCTTAAAAAATATATGCTGAATCAAATAAAAAAGTTCCTATGGAATTAAAAAATACATTAGGAGCTACTTCTTTAACAACAAAAACAGAACCAACATTGTCAAAAACAATTACACTGGCAAATAAAATTAGATTCACTCTAGAAGTATTTTTCTTCCTTGTGCTTTTTCTTTTCTTTTTGGTGTATGTGTGCAGTGTGTGTGTATGAGCATGTACTTGTCACATGTGTATGTGTGCAAAGGCCAGAGGATGACATAACATGTCCTCTAACACTCTTCCATTTTCTTTCCCTGAGAGACAGAGTCTCACTCAACATAGAGCTCACTGCTTATGGTTAGACTGGTTCACCAGGGAGCCCCAGTGATCTTCCTGTCTCTGCTGCCCTCTGTACTGGGGTTGATGTGTGGCCATGCCTGGAGATTTGCACAGATACTCATGCTTGCTCAGCAAGCACCTTTACCTGCTCAGCTATCTTCTTATCCCTCTTTGTATTTTTTCTTTAGAATGATTTTTGCATGTTGTGTTGTGTAATCTATGGAATATGCACACGTTTGCAGATGTGCTTGCCCCAAAGTGCATGCGTGCTGAGGCCGAAGGAGGATGTTGGGTGTCCTCTATGGCACAACCACCCATCCATGTGCTTTCTCAAGACAATGTCTCTCACTGAACCTGGAGCTGTGATTTTATATAAAATAAACAATAAGTAAATGCAAAAGTATAAATATATAAAAAGTCAATTATACCTAGAAAAGGAAATTAAGCTTCAGGTAAATAAGCACAATCTGTATTCAACAGTGTGAACAAACTGTTTATGTCACAAAACTTATAGGATATGTATTAAGATATTAGTATGGCTTTTATTTTGTTTAACTGGGAGACAGTCTTACAGTGCTTCCCAGGATAGCCTCAGACTTCCTGCATCTAAGACTAGCCCTCAAACCTGTGATCCTCCTGCTTTGGTCTCCCAAGTGCTGGATCACTGGGTGCATGTGCCACCATACCCAGCCTAGTACTGGTTATTTCTAAATGGTAGGACTGGACATGGGGAGTGGAGAAGCTGAAACTCATTTATCTTCTGTCATAGATTTTAATCTTTAATATACTTGATTTGCTTATATAAAGTTGAAAAAAGAAGTAACACATGATAGTCAAAATATTTTGAAAAAAAATAGTGACTGGGGGGAGATAACACTAACCAAAAATTGAACCCTAAGGCCCTAAGGATGTAGCTCAGTTGGTAATGTTTGCCTAACCTTCACAGAGCCTTGTGTTTTATTCCTAGCACCACGTAAAACCAGGTATGTTGACATGCACCTGTAATCCTAACACTTGGAAGATGGAGGAAGAAGGTCAGAAGCTCAGGGTCACCCTCAGCTACATAATGAGTATGAGTCCAGCCTGGCTAAGTAAGACCTGGTCTCAAACTCTGAAGCCCATTATGAAGCTTTAATAATGTAATAATTTAGATAATGATCAGATTAGTAATCAGTGTTTTTGAAAATTTTACTTATTTTTTTAGGTAGTGTCTCGCTCTAGCCCAGGCTGACCTGGAATTCACGATGTAATCTCAGACTGGCCTTGAACTCACAGCAATCCTCCTAACTTGGCCTCTCGGGTGCTGGCATTAAAGGCATGCCCCACCATGCCAAGCTCTGTATTATTTTCCAGTTTGTACTTGAAGTACTTTCCACAGTTTCTATAATAAGGTTTTTTTCTTTCTTTCTTTTGAAACAGATGCATCTGTAGCTTAGTTTGGTTTGATGCGGTATAGCTTAGAGTAGCCTTGAACTCCCAATAATCCTCCTGTTTCATCCTTCTGTGCACTGGGGATTACAGTTACATTCATCACAGCTAATTAAATATTCATGTTATTCTTGGACAATCGGTGTGCTAATACATAAACACATGAAGGAAGTGGCAGTTAGGTTAGAAATAATGTAAAACAGCTTTGAGTTTTTCCTCATACTACAAGAATGACTTCCTTATTGGGAATTATAAATGAAAGTCAGAGTAGGGAGCTATATTTAAGATCACATGACACTTTTGCAATTATTCATGCTTAGAACAAAGTAGGTTCTTTATTTCTTGAATGAAATAATATGGCTCTTTTGAAAGTAAGATATTTGGATTAAGAAAAAGTTCAATATTTTGTCCAATTTTCTTTCTACTCGAATTCCATTTATATAAACAGGGTTCAAAACAAAGTGAGGGAAATGGAAATGACTTTAAACTGGGACTCAGGAGAACTGGTTCCAATTTTGTTTTTTACATGGATTTGTTGGCTACCACTCCTGGAATTCAGTTACAGTACCGTCTCTGAACAGAGACAATGTGATAAGCTACATGATTCCCTGCCAGCTGGATTATTTTAGTCCCTAAAATATACACAAAAATTTGCCTATTCACTAGACTGTGAACTGTTTATTGGCATTGCCAAATACTGTTCTCTTGAAATCCTAGCCTGATTCTTACTTAGGCCACATAGCTTTTTAAAAGTTTTATTTATTTCAGAGAGAGAAAGAGGCAGATAGAGCAAGAACTGTAAATGAACTCCAGACATGTGCCACCTTGTGCAGCTGGCTTACGTGGGTCCTGGGGAATCAAACCTGGGTCCTTTGGCTTCAAAGGCAAATAACAGATAAACCATCACTCCAGCCCCACATATCCAGTTTTATTGACACTGAATAAGTCAGAAAACAGTGAGGTATTACAAGTTAACTGCTGAGTTGAACCAAGGCCCTCTAGGAGATCATCCTCCCTTGCCCATGATGCTTCTGAAGCTCAGATGGGAAAAATCTACTCACCCAGCACTGTCTCCTGCTCAACTTGCTCCTCTTCCATGGCCTCTGCACCCTCTGCACTCATGGTTGGTGTGGCCCCTGCAACATGTTCCAACATGATCATTAGATTTACCAAAAATGGGGAGCTTGGATGATAGCAAGAACAGGACCAGTATTTTTCTCAGTGGTCCAGTTCTATGACCATCTGGATTTAGTAAAGCTAGCACAGAGAGCCTCAAGCTCCATCACGTAGATTAAGGAAGAAGGGATGTGGTACAAGCACTGGAGTAGGAGACCTCTTGCTCTCCCTCTACTCGGTAACACTAAGCACATGATGTCCTTGCCAGTCTTGATCTCAGAGGGATACAGAGAAGCAGAAAGGAGATAACAGATACACATCTGTGGTCTAAAGCCTTATCTTTAAGTAAGGGGTTTTAAATGTCTATAATATTTTATATATGAGGATGACTAAAAGTAGTGGTTTGTGCTGCCTTGTTTAGCCCATTACTCGTCCCAGCAAATATGCTAATTATATTTGAAGTGCTCCAATATTCAGTCTATGACTTTATTTGTACTTTAAGCACAAGCATGCACAATAGGAATTATCACTCAGTTTTAAAATCATTTTACTAGGTTCAAGGTAGATGAATAATCCCCCAATTAGATTGTGTAACAGCACATAAAACCCATCCTGCTTCATTAGTGTTCCTCTGGTTCTTCAAATGATCCAATGGGCTCTAGAAAAACAAAACAGACCTCCTTCCCTACCCTCAGACCCATCTCTAGAGTCACTCACTGTTGATCTCTCCCTTTGCTCTTACACAGCTCCTTCCCTACCCTCAGATCCATCTCTAACTTCATTCACTGTTGATATCTGCCTTTGCTCTTACACAGCTCTCTCAGGTTCATCTTGCCAAATGTTTTGAGAGTCACATTCCAGGCTTGCTCTTCTGGGTAGTGTTTATTCATCAAGTAAGCCAGGTCCTCCCACTTGGCTTTCTTCATTGCAGTCCATGGTACTGGGTAGCACCCAGGTTTCAAGGTCTCTTTTAGGAGTAACTTGAAGTTATTTAGTTCTTCACTGTTCAGCTCCTCCAAATACAATAGCAACCCACAATCAGAAAAGAAGAACAATGATGATTAATCTGCCGTCTTTGTCTGTGGGTCAGGACTTAGCTTTGTGGGAAAAATAATTTCATAAGACATGGAACAAATGGGACCTATGCAAAAGTGTGAGTAGAAAATGAAGTATGTCTGGAAATACAGATTAGTTCAACCTTCACTGAAGTTCACCACATAAGCATGGTACTGACCTACTAACTTCTGTAACATTTTTCCTAACATAAAACACCCCATTAATATACATCACTGCATTGTATTTCTTCTATATTTTCAGGATTTCTTCCTAGCCCTACCATGGACGAGTTATAAAAATTAAGAAGGCATTTTAATCTCTCTGAACCTCAGTCTACTGTTCTTCAAAGTGATGATATCAGAGGGCTCTAGTATCAATCAAATGAGGTAAATTTCATGAATCACTGGACACAGAACAGTCTTATACTAAGTACAGGCTACTTTCTTCTTCAGCCCCTCCTTCCCTGCCATACAGCTCAACCTAGAACACATTGTTATTACAGCCCTGCCAAGATATTACTCTTGAAGCACATGTAAATGGAATAGTCAACTATTTTCTTACACTGTGTTATTTCTGGTCAAAAATCCATACATCACCCTGAGTCTGCTGATAGTTTACAAGCCCTTTCCACATCCGTTTTTTCAAAATAAGTTATCCTGTGTGAGTTCAGTGTCAAAGCTTATCAGAAATATCTTCCTCCTACTTCCTTGACATCAACTTCTATGACCTTTGTGGACTCCACAGTTCCTCTGATGGTCTCCCTTGGGCCTTTAACAGAACTTTAACTCAGACTCTTAAATTACAAACTTCCATAGTCCATTTTCTACTAATATCTTGAGTTGAGTTTTGTGTGCTCCCAATTGTAACAGATCTTCAAAACACCAACAATTCCAGTCCTCTGAGTACTGCCTTTCACAGTCATAAGAGTCTTTAATTTCTTTCTTTTAAAAAAAATTATTGAGAGACAAGAAAACAGAAGAAGAAATAAAGACAGAAAAGTGATGTGGGGAATAGGCATACCAGGGCCTCTTGTCACGGCAAATCTGAACTCTAGACAAATGCACTACTTTGTGCATCTGGCTTTACACAATTACTGGGGAACTGAACCCAGGCTGTCAGCCTTTGTCAGGAAGCACCTTTAACCATTGTGCAATTTCTATTTCTGTTGATACAAGGTATCATGAAGCTCAAGCTGACCCTGAACTCACTATGTAGTTGATGACCTTGAACTTTTGTGTGTGTGGTGTGTTCTGTGTGGTATAGGCATATGTATGCATTTGTGAGGTAGCCAGAAGAGAACTTGGGATGCCCTTGAGAAAGGATCTCTCCATCCATTAGGAGCTGCTAGTTTTTAGTCAGTGAACCTCAGCAATTCTGATATCCACCCATAACCCACCATGGACTTGGATTGCACACATGTGTGACTAGGCCTGGCTTTTTACATGGCTTCTGGGAGAATGAACTCAGGTGGTCTTATGCCCTTTCAGACCCTCAAGCTTAAAAGTGGCAAGCATTCTTAAACTTTAATCACCCTGTCCTTGAACTTTAGATTCTCCTGCTTCTACCCTGTGAGTGGAATAATTACACATGTGAGCTACTACATACATACAGTTCTGTGGGGTGCTAGAGATCAAACCTAGGGCCTTGTGCATGTTGGGCAAACATTTACCAACTTATCTCTAGCCCGAGCCTTATTTAATTTCTTTTTTTTTTTTATGACCGGGGGCGGGGGCAGTGGAATTGGCATGACAGGGCCTCCAGCCACAGCAATGAACTCCAGACGCAAGCACCATCTTGTGCACATGTGCAACCTTGTGCTTGTGTCACCTTGGGCGTTTGGCTTATGTGGGATCTGGAGATTTGAACGTGGGTTTATCAGACAAGCATCTTAGCTGCTAATCCATCTCTCCCGCCCCTTATTTATTTTTTCATTCTGTATGAGCACTCTAGTTAAGCATTTAACCCACTCTTTTCCAGTGCCTTGAAGTAGATTTCTTCTTTGATTTGTCTAAAGACACAGAGATGAGAAGAGGTATAGAATTCAACTCAGAACTTTGTCTAGCCCACCTTTCCAGTCTTTTGTAATGTCATCCTTTATTCTTGCTAATTGTACTGGAAAAGGTGGAAATAAATTTTTTAAAAAGCACACAGGGCCAGGTGTGGTGGTGGCACTTACCTTTAATCCCAGAGCTTGGGAGGCAGAGGTAGGAGAATCACAGGGAGTTTGAGGCAACACTGAGACTACATAGTGAATTCCAGGTCGGTCTGAACTAGAGTGAAACCCTACCTTGGAAAAACAAAAACAAAACAAAACAAAAACATACAGAAGAGGAACTTAACCTCATAAATGGAGGGCAAATAATCTCAAAACTTACAAAGCATATTTGGACTTCATAATGCAGACCAATTTTTTAAGATTATTTTTAAAAGACATTGTAGAAATATTTCAGATTACAGATGAATCTGACAATGCAAGTTTAGAGTAAATTTTTAACTAAGTGATAAGGAATAATATAAGAAAACCCCAAAGGAACATAGAAATTTCTCCAGGGCTACAGAAAATGGAGAAAAGAACACCACTCGCAGCTCCGTGCACAAAAATGCAAGCACTACTACATACAGACTGCTCTCTTCCTTCCTGTAAGGAAGGCAGCTCCCTCCCTTTTCCACAGCTTCATGCCTCCACCTGTGAGCTCAGTCACAGCAGCTGTTTCCAAAAGTGATCCACTAGTGATCTGTGACATCTCCCTGTCTTCTAGGTCCTTCCATCAGCACTTAAACACATTTAAAAAAAAATCTAGTGTAGTCTTTTTAAAAAGTCCCCTTTACTCCACATACCCCTCCATCTTCATAGTCCAACTTCTCTGCAGGCTTCCATGCTTTCTCCCGTTACACCTCCACAATCTAACTTTTGCCAGCACAATACCCTCAAGATTGCCCATACTAATTAGGAGCCTAATTTTGTTGCAAAAACCAACAGGCGTTTTGAAATGCAGTTGCCTTTTCTGTGATCGGGAATGAGAGAAACCACTGCCAGGAACATTATGGAAGCTGGATGCAGGCACCTAATTTGCAAGGTGCCATACAAAGGATGCCTGTCAGCAATGCCTCACGTCTTGATAGGTTTCCCCTTCCTCTAATTCATCACTCACACCTTGTTCACTTTTCTCCAGACTTCCTGAGTGGCCCTTGGAGCTAGGATGTATTCAGATCTGAGCTCGATGGTTTCGAATTCACTGTATGCACACAGTTGGGATGGAGTGCAATGTACTCTAGCCTCCTTCTCAAAAGTCTGATATTGATCTGGAGTAATTATTCATGTTTTGTGTGTGGTCTTTTGTTTGCATTTTTACAAACAGGAAACTATTTAGTGCTGCTTCTGTCCTATGAAAGCTTCACTCCAAAGTGTTTGCAATTAGAGGAGTAACATGTGATTTCAGTTAGAAAATTTATAACATGAAATTTTATTATGTATCTGTTCAAAATAAGTTATTTATGGAGCTTAATAATAACTTTGTTTCTTTGGGGACTACTACTCATTAAAAATGTTCTCTAGGCTTTAAAAATGTAAATGTTTTGTTTTATTCACATTTTACAGATAAAGTCTTGGAAATTGAAGAACCTCATTAGGGTCTCAGAGCTGACAAATGGCCTATCAGACTATAAAATTGACCCTCTTTCATACAGTACTACCTGCTAACTTCACTTCATCATCCTAAGCACTAGGAACTTACAGTTACATGGGATTTATGGGGCATGTTCTATGACAGTAAATCCTCTCCTGAATAGCAGACCTACATTTTATATATATATATATATATATATATATATATATATATATATATATATATACACATACATATATATATATATATATATTGCAATCACAAAGGAAGAAGTGACTCTTTACTACAGAGGGCAGAGATGACCAGGTCTTGGGGAAGTGACATGTAACATAGAAAACAGTATATTCTTGTTATCAAAATATCGCAGCAGCATTTCTTTCCTGGGTGGTCTAATGGAATCTCTTTTGGGCTAGACTCATTTGTTTGTGGGACAGTGCATATGCCTTGCATGTTTAGTAGCATTCTTGGCCTCTACCAGATCAATGCTATAAAAACTTCTGATCTTGAACAACTATGACAAACAAATGCTTCTAGACCTTGCCGAACATCCCCAGGTAGCAAACTGTCCCCTTCCAAAAGCTTTAGCTCCTACTGTATCATGTACTCCTATTATAATAATAAACAATGTGAAGATGCCACCTAGATAGTCTAGAAAAATACATTTGTTTGAGATTCTAATTAATGATAGAAGAGATACCATAATGGGAAAGAATCCAGTACCATTTATTATGATAGCTTGTACACCTTTTTTTAAATAGTATTTTAAAATATTAATTCTAGACATGGCAAACCTGCAAATTGTTAACACAAAACCATGGGTTAACAAGCTGGTTCAGCTGTTAAGGCATATGCCTGCAAAGCCTAATGGCCCAAGTTTAATTCCTCGGTACCCATGTAAAGCCAGATGCACAAAGTACTGCATGTATCTGAAGTCCGTTTGCAGTGGCTGGAGGCCCTGGCATGCCCATTCACTGTCTCTCTCCTCTGTCTGCTTGCAAAAAAATCCCAAAAAACCATGAGTGGAGAATATCAGAACATTTACCACATCTTATGAAAGGAGAAACTGATTACTTTAGGCATAATAGGGGAAACAAAAATCAGATTAACTTAGGAGATACATTATTAGCTATTTTGAAATCAAAGCCTCTTGCCCACAAAGGTTCAAACATAAAGGATAAATCCAGGGACTAGGAGATTGCTCAGTGGCTAAAGGCGCTTGCTTTCAAAGCCTGACAGCCCAGGTATGATTTTCCTGCACCCATTTAAAGCCTGATGCACAAAGTGATACATACATCTGGAGTTTGTCCACAGTAGCAAGAGGCCCTGGCATGCCTACACACACACTCTCTCTCTTTCTCACTCTCTCTCTCTCTCTCTCTTCTCTCACAAGGAAATAAGTAAAAATAATTTTTTAAAAAGTTAAACCAAGAACAGCAAAAATGTTTGTAGGGGATAGGACCTAAATGAGCTGAAGTTTAAGTTAATTAAACCACTATAAAACTATTGGCATTGAGTCAGATAGATTGCACAGTGGTTAAGGTGCTTGCCTGAAAAGCCTAAGGACCCAAGTTCCATTCTCCAGCACCCACGTAAGGCCAAATGCACAAGGTTGCACATGTGTCTGGAGTTTGTTTACACTGGCTAGAGGCCCTGGTGTGCCCATTCTCTCTCTCTAATAAATAAATATTTTTTAAAAAAGAAAAAGTGTTGGCAGTAAGTAAAAAAAAGATATGTAATCAGATATTGTTTTTAATACTCTTTTTCTGGCTCTATGAGGTAAGAAACATACAAGGCAATCCTGCAGTATCTTGTAATGTCAGAAATGAAAAGGAGGAGATATGTAAAAAGAAAGGGCATCCAACAAATAATCGCTCAATGGCCAAAGATGACAATGTAACACTGGCCTGAACCCCAAGTAAAAGTACATATCTACAAGTCAAGATTAGTATAAATGACTTAATAAGTGGGGAAAAGAAACACATTTCTCTTATAGAAGAATCCCCAACATTTTATGGAGATACTGTTCACCATCCAATCCACTGTTCCCCCCAGCGGACTGTGCTTGGTGAGTCACTTCAAGAGAGAAGAATATGTGGGTGATCTGAGCAACTTCATAGTGAGAATCTCACATTTTAAATCATCACAGGATCAGGATGGGTACTGATAGGGATTAAAAGTAGTGTAGTCCCTATTTGTAGGCAGCCAGGCAGGGTGACAGGCCCCCAAAGAACCAGTATATATCTGTATGGCTTGACAGAGTTAATGAGCTCAGATACATAATAAGCACAGAAAACAGTCTAGGAACAAAAATCCAAAGCCTTCTTTGTCTTTGTCTTTGTCTAAATCAGACTGTTAAGACCTGCCCACATAAATTCTGACCAATCCAATGTACCTGGGCTTGATACTTAATGTACATCCCCAAGGGTATCAAAGCTCCCTAGGAGGCTACTCCATATGGTCCCCTCCTAGCTTTGGGAGCATTTCGGCTTTACTTTCACTTTCTTTTCTAATAAATACTTGTTTAACTTGTACTTCTGCTATGTCTGCCCTTGTAATTCTAGCCTGGTCATAAAACAGCCACTGGCTTGGGAAGTGTTAATAATCCCTGCATGTTCAGTATTCTAACCCCTAAACTAATCCTTTCCAGACCCAAGAAAGACTGTGTAGCTCAAGCTGTGTGGCTCAGACTGTCTGCCTCAAAACTGGTAACAATATCACCAGTCACAAGTCACTGTCGATACCACTATACTACTGATAAGACCACCATTATATACTCCTTGCCCAAGCCTGTCATTCTATTCTATCCATGAAGAAGAAAAAAAAAATCAGACAAATTCAAGCAATGGGCCATGTTGCAAAATAACTGAACTTCTCAAAACTGTCAAAGTCATCAAAAACAAGGAAAGATTAGGAAACCATCAAGGAGACTAAAGAGGCAAAAATAATCAAATATTATCTGGAATCCTGGACACAAGTTGAGGACAAAAAGCCAAGCACGAAGAAGACGACTGTGAAGTCTAGCGTAAGTGCAACTTCATAGCTGAGTTCAACTGTCTTGGTTTTACAAGAATGGTATGGCATGGGTAAGGCATTAAAACCAGGAACCCTTCATTTACTTTTTTTTTTTAATTGCATTTTAGTTGAGGATATGCATCCTCGGAAAATACATTCCTCAGAAATGTGTGTGCAAGTACAGAAAGAATTGCACCAGTAACTCCAGCAGCACTGCCTGTAATTCCTAAACCTGGACAGGATCATTCGTTTATCCACTATAGTAAGTTGTGGTAAAATCTCTCCTCTTCCTCAACCTCTCTTTCTAATGCTAGAGACTGGAGCTAGGACCCTGTGTATGCTACTTAAGTGACCAACTATTTGATCTATAGCCTCAGCCTTAGTCAAATTATAAAATGAAATTCTATACAGTAATAAAGCATGGTCTGCAGCTACAGTGCTGCTAGGATCTCACACTCAATGAGTGAAACACCAAACTAACAACATTGTGTAGTACTATATAATACCATTTTTAATATTTTATGTATGTGTGTGAGAGAGAGCACGTGCGCGCAGCAAACATAAAGTGAGTATGGGCACACCAGGGCTTCCTGCCACTGCAAATGAATTTCAGATACACACACTACTTTGTGAATCTGGCTTCATGTGGGTACTGGGGAGTCAAGCCCAGGCAGTCTGGCTTTGCAAGCAAGTGACTTTAATTGCTGACACCTCTCTAGTCCCAATAAACCCATTTTTAAAAGATCAAGACAAAGAAAACTAAACTATACTATGCTGTTTATAGATTTATCATATGTACACTTAAAATGGGTTAGGGGTAGGAAAACAGCTACCATAAGTCAGTTTAGTGTGCTTCCTGTGGGAAGTGTGTGTATACTGGGAGGCCCTGGGAAGTTTAGTGTGCCTTCTGTGGGAGGTGTGTGTACACTGGGAGGCCCTGGGAAGTTTAGTGTGCCTCCTGTGAGAAGTGTGTGTATACTGGGAGGCCCTGAGTGGGTAGGGTTTGCAGGTGCTGCTGATGACTTAAAAGAGAGCTCACTAGTGATTACCTGGACCACCATTCATTAAACTACACTTTTATCTTCAACAAACTTGCCCATATGAATTCCATTACACTAAAATTGGATTTAAAAAGAGCTTATATCACCAGAAAAGCATTAGAATAAATCAAGGTAGCAGGAAAACAGACTTGCTGTGGGTAGGAAAGAGAGAGAGAGGGAAGATTGAGCACAGCAAAAGACTAACAAGCATAATCAGTGTTTCAGAAAGGTTCAAACTTAAGCATCTACCAAAACTAAGACAAACAGGAGATAACACTCCTCAATTAGTAAAAATCAGTATCATTTGATATGATTAGGGTGAAGCATATAGTACAACTTAATTGCTACACTCTTGTAAAGATGCATGCTCAAACTACTGGAAACTTTAAAAACAGGCTTGACTTTTCAGTCAGTACCTTCTTCTCTGGGAAATTACCCAATGTGAAAAGTTTCTTTTTCTTCTTTATTTATTTATTTGTATCACAAGAGTGTGGGATTAGAATAAATGATTCTCAGTAATTAATCCAATTATGTTAATGAGATAAATGTATAAATTTGTGACTCATTCTTAGTCAAGCTGCAATATGGTAAAAAGACAATTCCCAAAGAGACAATGAGTGCCTGCTACTGTTCTTGAACTTGGCTGGTGCACAACTGCTGGTGACCGCCGAAGGGTCAACAACAAGGACAGATGCAAGGTGGGTAGGTAGCACGCTGGTAGGAGGATCACCGTGAGTTCGAGGCCACCCTGAGACTACAAAGTGAACTCCAGGTCAGCCTGGGCTAGAGTGATAACCTCCCTCGAAAAGCCACCAAAAAGAAAAGAAAAAAGAAAAGAAAAATGAGAGGACACACTGGTAGCAAGCAACACAGGGACAGCAAAAGTTTTAAAGGACTTGTTCATTTTCAATGTGGAAAGCTGCTGTGAGAAGGCAGCAATGGAGCACAGGTGGCTGGAGTAGCCTAGGACTCAAGACACACACCTGCTCCTCACATAGAGAGCCTGAATCCGTTGGGACAGGTGGAAATAGCACTTACATAGCATTTTTAACTCGGGTGAGTTAAGAAATGGCCTCCGCGTGTTAGCGACCAGTGATACTGGGTCCCCCTGCAAAGGTTTGACATTAGGAGCGTAACCCCGCTTCTAGACTCACCTCCACCCCCAGACGGCCTCAGAACCTCGCCTGGACATTGCGTCTTCCAGGATGGTCAGGGCTCACATGAAAACCCCTACATCACACACCCCAGGGGTCCTGGCAGCACTTGCTCTCCACCCCTCGGAGGCGGCTGCATTCCCTTCCCTGTATTAACTCACAACATAGGCACCAGAAGGGTTCCCATGGAGGATCCCTCCTTATTCTACAGCCAGCAAGATACACACCCAAGAAGGGGTGATCCCATACCTCGGGTCTCCGTGGGCATTGGTGGCAAAGGTTAGATCCCAGCACGGCAAGCCACAGATTAAACAGGGAGAGGGCACTCTGAACGAGAGGGCACAACAGATTTTGCTGTTTGGTGAGAGAGCTGAGCTTTCTCTGGCTCTTAAGGCCTCTCCTCCCCACTGGCCTTTGGGCGGGGCAGGACCCCAGGCTTGCTGTGTGGGCTGGCCCAGTGTGATTGGGGTCTTTCCATTGGCTGGCTCTGCCAGGGGCCTCACTCAATTTCTCCTCTCTACCAATTCTCACTCACTTCCCTCCCACTCATTTCCGGAGGCGTCCCCCCACCCTCCACGTGTGTAGGCACACTGTCTCCTTCCTTTGAGTGGTGCAGGAGGGCATATCTTGGAGTTAGGAACTACCTTTTACATACAATTTCCCTGCGTAAGGGGTGTATGTGTGTGCATCAGGGTCTCTTGCCACTGCAAGAGAATGCCCATCTGGCTTTTGTGGCTTTACAAGCCTTTTAACTACCAAACCATCTCCCCAACCCCCAGATCCTACCCTTGAGTGGCCCTTCCCAGACTGGCTGACTCCTCAAACTCAGTATCCCTTTATTCACCTATGCAATATTCTGTAATCACTGAGCCTGAACTTTGTGTGTGGCAGTTTTCTGGGCCCTCTCTAGTAGTGAACAAAATATTCAAGGTTTACTTCCCTTACCTTCAGCCCCATGGAGTTTACATTCTGTTGATGGGGCAGGTAAAGAATCCAAACACACCAGGTGTTGACCATTGCTGTGAAGACAAGCTCAATCAATATAGGGGCATAGTGCTGGGAGTGGAGCAAGAGGTGAGTCCTATTTCCTTAAGGAAAAAAGAAAGACCGGGCTAAGGTGCCATCTGCAAAAAGTGACAGAGTGAGCCATGTGGACATGTGAGATGACAGAAGGAAGTCTCAAGGATAGATGTCTTCAGGCTGGTGCATCCTTGATATATCTGAGGAACATCTGAGTCAAATCAACCATGATGATCACCCTGACTTTGATTTACCAATAACCAGACTTCATCCACCTTCTACATGAACATAATAATTCATCTCCATGCAAATTTAAGGCTTTGGCCACTGAAGACAGGGATCATAGAGTTTACTTAGAACTGTCCATGTCCATTAGGATCGATTAACTGGCATGAGAGACCTTTGAAACAAATGAGTAAAAATGCCTATTTTCTTAGGATGGCTTTTGTTTTCCTCAGAAGAACTGATTCAAAAGATCTTTTTTTTTTTTTAATGAATACAGCAGCAAGATTCAGAGGAATCTGGAGATTTCTATCTCCTTATTTAGAGTAGCATTTCCCCAAGTGAAATTTTCATAGTGAGCTTTACAGACATTACCCATTGTCTGTAAACAAAACGTATATGCAAGACAGCTGATACTAAGGGCTTGGGAATGCTCGTTAGCAAGACGGCTCCACCAGCTCTAACCATAGTCAGAAACCAAAAGCTTAGATTCTAATTCATGTAACAGTTAACTCAAGGGTTAGGGATGCAGCTCATTGGTAAGGTGCTTGCCTAGCATGTCTGTGATCATTATCTTCATTGTGAACTTGACTGCATTTACAGCCACTTAGGAGACACATTTCTGTGAGGGTTTTGTGTGAGTTCTTCCAGAGAGGGGTAACTGAGAGGAGTTTCTGTTGTTTACAAACTTACAGCATTTTGTTACAACAGACCAAACAAAGCCAGGGCTCCGAACAGTTTTATTTTGCTTTTTGGTTTCTTTTATTAAAGGAAAGCATGCTTGATTGTTGAACAGGAAGACACAGTAAAGAGGGGAAAAATGACTTTGCAGAAGATGGGACTTACTGGAATTGTGTGCCTGCAAAAAAGTAATAGATGGAACCTAGTGACTAAATGGATAGGCTTCTTAGCTAGAAGCATGTTATTCATCCATAATAAAACACAGAACAAACTGGGGAGGGGTGGGTAATGTTGCTCAGAGAGGTAAAATACTTGGCACTTGGGTTTAAGGACCTGAGTTTGGATCCCCTGTGCCTATGTAAAATGCCATGTGGTGGTATGTGCCTGTAATTCAGCACTGGAGAGGCAGACAGGGAATTTCTAGCTAGCTAGTCTAGCCAACTTAGTGATCTCTAGGTTCAGCAACAGACCCTGTCTCAATAAAAATTAGGTGGACTGTAAGTAAGGATGACACCCAACATTGATGTCTGGTTATCCTCTGACCTCCATATATGTTCTGTGGCACAAGCATGTGCATGCACACACACACACACACACACACACACAGACAAACTAGCTGGAAATAAGCATGGCAACCAGTTTTTGTAAATGTTCTTTTGGTTCCCAAATATCTCTATTGTAGAGATACAGTTTTTCTATATATTTCCTAAACAGTATTACATTATTATTATGTTATTCAATTTCTATAGTGCCTTTTTAACTCTCTAAACTTAATCCTGAGACAAATGTATTTAACTTTCTCTCACAACTATGTTTATCAAGTACTTAAATCCTTTTGTGCTGTGTGTCTTTTGCAAGCTTAATTCCTTTATGCTACTTTATAAATTTTGCTGTTTGTCATTATATAAATCCACCTTTCTTTAGTTATTATTCCTTCCCTTTCTCTTCTCTTCTTCCCAAGTTTGATTTTTTTTGATTGGTGTTGGTTTTTTTCATTTATTTTTCATGTGTGTGTGTGTGTGGTACATGTGCATGTCATGTGCAGAGACCAGAGGTTGATATTCAGTGCTTTGTACACTGAGCTATGTCCCCAGTCCTGTTTTTATTTTAGTTTGAGACAAGGTCTCTTCTATCCCCTAGTAGCCTCAAATTCACTTTGTAGCCAAGGATGACCTTGAAGTCTTGAACCTCCTGCCTCTACCCCCGTGTGCTGGATTACAGGCCTGCGCCATGATGGCTAATTTGAGGGCCAAAGGCAAAAGCATCTCCCTAAATATAACACACTTTCAACTACACAGTAGAATTCCAGGGCCTTCACGTTCTTTCCCCAGATCCAGGACTTTCAGGAGGCTCCTTCCCATGGCTTCATCTCAGTATCGCACTACCTCCAACCTCATTTTCAGAGATGATGCTATAAGGCAGGAGTGAGGGACAGCGGGAGCAAGCGCCACTAAAGAGGACCCGCCCAAGAGCCCCTTGAAGTTCTGCATCTGTAAACTGAGAATTTCAGAATTCGCCAAGAAAGTTTCCCCATTAGCCCAGGCTCTAAGCACCCTAAAGCGAAGTTTAGGATTTCCTGCTCCATCCTTGGCTTGCCTGTGCTGTAGATCATCATCTCCCTAGCTTATGATATTCCCAGTCTCATAGGCTTTTGATTGGGTTTTCATTACCAGGCAAGAATTTCCTTCAGCAAATTAGGCCTCAAATCCATTCAGAGATCAGTGGGTTTCAGGCTAAAGTTTGAATGTTGGTCTTTTGGCACAGGGCAGGAGGAGCAAGTACTTTTCTTTTCTTTTCTTTTCTGTTTTGTTTTTCGAGGTAGGGTCTCACTCTGGTCCAGGCTGACCTGGAATTCACTATGTAGTCTCAGGGTGGCCTCGAACTCATGGCGATCCTCCTACCTCTGCCTCCCGAGTGCTGGGATTAAAGGCGTGTGCCACCACGCCCAGCGCAAGTACTTTTCAAAGACCACAAAACACTTCCTTTCAAACTTTTCTCATACATGCATATATTACACTTTGTTCTTATTCCCCCACCCCCACATACTGCCCTCTTCAACCCTCTGTCATTTCTCTGGCTGGGCCCCCTTCTCCTCCTCCAAAGTAGTTCTCCCTCTGCTTTCATGACATTCACATTCCATACCCTCCCTTGTTCCTCCCTCTCTCCTCTGAAACCTCTTCCACCAACCACATTGATAGTCCTGGTTCTTGAATAAAGGTCTTGAAAACTATAAGATGAGAATTCTTCCTACCATAACAATCACAGAATGGGGCAAATTTGGAGATACAGAGGACAAAAAAAAAAAAAAAAAAAAAAACACTAAAGGTGTTAACTCAAAGACTAACATTTATGCAAGTTCTTTAGACATTTCAAATATTAACTATGATTCACTATGGTTTTCTTTGCATATTGAGACTTTAAAATCAAATATGATTTCAAATAAAAGTCAAAGTAGAATATGGATTTATATGTATTCACTAGATATTTCTCATTCCCTTTTAGTCTTTTCCAATTAGTAAAAGTCTGTATTTTCTGACTCATTTTAGCTTTCTTACCTTTTGTTTTTACTATAAGAGGTTTTAATATTTTCAGTTGGTTACACATATGCCATTTTTTATCATACACCATTTTTGAGACAAGGTTTCTCATTGGCTTGGAACTTTCCAAATAGGCCAACCTGGCTGACGAGCAAGCCCCCAGGATCTGCCTGTCTCCACCACTCCACTGCTGAGATTGCAAACACGCAACACCATGCCTGCCTTCATATGTGGGTGCTAGAGATTGAACTCAGGTCCTCATTCTTGCTTGTGAGGACGAAACTCATCAAAAATAGTTTAAATGCTTGATTAAACTTTGAAAACTCTAACTGGATTAAAAATTTAATAAAATATGACTAATTAAAAGTGCAAAAATGATACTGGTTAAATATTTTTTAAAAATGGCTAGATTGATGTGTTCAAGTTGAAGTTTAAGATACTCTAAAAAAATGTTTTCCCATGGAAATAAACATGCTCAATTATTTATTAGGGGGTCAGCATAAACTTCCCAGACAGAGTAGTTCTAATCTTGGTCCAAAATAAGGGCAGTAATTCTGAGGTGGGAGGAAGTTAAGAAGTAGGACACTGTAATGGTAGCATGAGCATCTGTAATCCCAGCATGCCTACAGTGAGAAGGAAGGAAGGCAGGAAAGTCCAACAGAAGCTCATAGACCAACTAGCCAGGCAAGCACAGTGTGAAACAAGAAACCCTGCCTTGAACAAGATGTGAGATGACAACTGACACCTAAAGTTGTCTTCTGCTCCCACACACATACCATGGTATATGTATGCCTATACACACACACACACACACACACACACACACACACACACACTCACACCAAAAAGAAAGGTATATTAAACAAAGCAAGCCAATTATTTAATCTGAAAAATAACTGTAGCCCAGTGTTTAAGAGGTAGGCTTCCTGAGCTGCTCAGTTTTTAATGTGTGGTGACAGGGCATATTTCTACATGGCAGCAAGTTTGTCACTGAGGCTGTGTGTACTGGGAGCAATGCAGACTGTCACTAGAACATCTGGTAGAAAAAGCCTGTCAGGAAGGTGCTCAGGAATACCTGCCAAGTTGTTTGACTCTCAAGACCTCAAGACTTGGGATTTTAATATTTCAAAAATGTGGCTAATGATACTTTACATTTTAGGGGATTTGGCCTTTCAGGATTTCAACATTTGAGATCATGGCATCTAGAATTCCATTCTTCAGGATTATGAATGGGATTGGAATTTTCCATCTCAATTTTTGTTTGTCAGGAAAGACATCCTAGGACAAGAAACAATTTTAGGTGAATTTGAAAAAATATACTTACTTAGGTAAAGGAAGTAAAAAGGAGAGAAAGTAGAGAAGGACGTAGTGAATGGCAAATAGTACAGCTGAGTTTTTGGCATGGTTGGGGAAGTTTTAGCATGGCTGACACATGAAGTATGAAGAAGCCAATAAAAAAAGGTTTGCTATAGTTTAGTATACTAAAGGCAACAAGATTCACATTTCAGAGCTTAGATTTATTTTTACCTGAACATTTTTGTTTCAAATATTTTATCTACCATCAATTTATTTTTTATTAGATATGTACATACTCAGTGTGTAAACAGCACATGTTGGTACCATCATTAGCCTCCTCCCTGTCCTTCCCCCTCTGAAGGGACCCTCCTTGTGGGGAATGCCAGATATCCCCATGGGGATTGTGGGTCGTGCATTGTGGGGTTAGCCATCAGTTATGGGGAAGAGGCAATGTCTCTGTGCATAATGTCCCAACTTCTGGCTCTAACATTCTTTCTAACCCCTCTTCCACTAATTTCCCTGAGCCATGTTTGGTTCGTTTTAGGTTGACTTCAGTGATGAAGTCTTGGGAGCCTCTGTGTCTCTGGATCTCGGGTTTGGTAGGAGGTGAGTATTCTCTGTGTCTATCTTCTTCACTCTTGTGCTGATACCAGGTTCTTTTCTGTGTAATAACCAAAACTTGTATTTCAGAAGTATCCTCTGATCTCATTTTATATAAATTTCAAAGTACAAACATTAGTTGACCATAAACCTACTACTACTGTTACATGGAAGTACAAGTAAGAGAGTCTAGGATTTAGTGACTGTATTAATTAAGGCGCAGGCAAACCTATTGTACCAAAGAAGTAAAAAGTACAGACATATATGTATGAATATATCAATACAAAAGATTACATATGTAGTGTGTATGTGTGTGATTGAAGTTTCTCATTAATAATCCAGAAATAGATGAGTGATCCAGCATTAATATTTTTTCATTTATATATCCTCCTTTTTGTGGTGAGATGTAGTTACCATAGTTTTTATTGCTTCTCAACCAGAAGGAACAAGAAAAGGACTGAGAAAATAGAGTTGTGCCTATTTGAGAGGCAAGATTTGGAAATAACATAACTGGAATTCAGCTCGTGTTGTCTGTTACTTCAAAAGCCAATGAGCAGAGACAGGAATTGAATCTTAGAAGTGTGTTTATTCAGAGAGCTGCCAATCTAAGAAGACAGATGGTTAACATTCTACAAAACTATTTTGTACCTCATCTCTAACCAATGAGCTTAAGAGGGATGGGAAGGGATGGAAATACAGTCAACAATTCTGGAACACAGACAGTCTCATCAGGTGTCCCCTGCATTTTGGATGACTTGTGATTTTTCTCTCATCATCTCTTGCATGCATCCTCATTTTGTGTATGGTTTGGCTCCACACTTGAAACCCTGAGTAAAGTTAGTTTCTGTTGATATCAAACTTGTATTCCTTCAAAGGCATCTGTGCTGGGGTGGGGGGTAGCTCTGAACAAACTGACTATTAATAATGTGGAGTGCTAAGTTATTAATGACATATACATCCACCTTACCTTTTTATTTTTATTTTTTTTCTTTTTTCTTTATTAGTCAGTTTTGTATTCAGCAAATACAGTCAGTTGGGTACCATTATTAGGCTCATCCGTGACCTACCCCTCCCCTTGGCCCCTCCTTGTTGAGGTATACGGGTCATGCATTGTGGAGTTAGCCCACAGTTATGGGTAAGATAAATGTCTCTGCATATCATGACCCAACATGCGACTCTGACATTCTTTCCGCCCCCTCTTCTGCAAAATTTCCCTGAGCCATGTTGTGTTCATTTTTGGTCTGCTTCAGTGATGAGGTGTTGGGGGCCTCTGAGGCTCTGGCTCTCTGATTTGGTAGGAGTTGATTTTTCTCTGTGCTGATCTCCTTCCCCCTTGTGCTGGTATCCGGTTCATCAGGAAAACAGCCCCCTTGCTTGTTTCTCCAATTTTTCTTAGTTTCAGCCGGGGCCCTTTTGAGGTATGATGGGGTGGCTCTCTCCTTAGGATCTACATCTATCTGAAAAAGAGAAGCAGATTCTCCAACGGAGAGTAAGTTAGCACCAGGACAAATGAGATAACGCTTACTTTTTTTTTAATAGAGAATTTAATACATGCAGGCCCTCTTGTAGCCCACAATTGATGGTAGCTTGATATTGGAGAGGCTGGAAGTTGGAAGAGAGTCAGTCCCCAGACAGTCAGCGCATCTAGTGCCAGAAGGTGCTACATGGGTGACTGGGGGAAATTGACCAATATCTGTCGAAGCAACGCATGGTCTAACCTACTTAGCAGCAAATAACTTGTTGTGATGCCCACACAAGTGCAGTGGTGGCACACAGCCATGGTGGGGAACCAACTGCTCTCAATTTGGCTAACTGATCCCCTCACTGGTATGGGACCCATAGCTCGAGCTGGGAAACAAGTCAGAACCAGATCCAAACACCTTACCTTTTTAAAAGATGGAGTACAAATGTAGTTTTATAATACACCGTATGGAAATGTACCTATCCATTCCTCTGTCCTGTGTCGCATGCGTCACTTTTACCCATATCCTTTTAGTCAGTACTTAGTGGCAGGGAGAAATAGTCTAAAACTACATAATCATGTACTGTTCTGTAGCATAAATTGAGTGGTTAAATATTGGATAACTACTGGGAGAATACCCTCAAAACTGATATAGGGTACAGACTGTGGCAGGCAGAACTCTAGTCTGGACATTTGGGTGGATGCTGATGCATTCCCTGTGCTGTGATAGAAGACCCTTTGATACATGGAGATGTCTTCTAGTTTATAGTCTGGAAATCTGGATTTGAGAGCATCAGTGAAATAGTAGCAGAAAAGAAGGCCAAGAATAGCCCCATGTCTAGATGAATGCAGACACCAAGGAAGGATTCCCAGCGAGGTAGAGAAGAAAGGCAAGATAAGAGAAGACCCCATGAAAAGAGGAGCAGCTACAGTGCAAAACAGGCCTCTATAAAACTGTAAGCTGAGTAAGCCTTCGATTAACTTCATTATCTTTGAGATCTCATCACTGTGATGACATAGCATGTGTAGTTTGTTTATATTTCTTCTTTTGCTTTTAATTTTTAAATTAATTCTTTACTTAGTATATAAAAGGTTTCAATATGCCTTTTAAAATTATTTATTTTATTTATTTATGAGAGAGAGAGAATGGGCATGCCAGAACCTCTAGCCACTGCAGATGAACTCCAGACACATGCACCATCATGTGCATCTGGCCTACATGGGTTCAGGGGGATTGAACCTGAGTCCTTAGGCTTCACAGGCAAGCATATTAACTGCTAAGCCATCTCTCCAGATCCCATAAAACTTTTTATCTTGTGCCTTGAACCCCCTGGATCCATCATCATCTCTTTATTACAATACTTTCTGAGACTGTGAAAATGTAAGCTCACCAATTTAGTTAGTAAGTATAGAAAAGTATAAAGAGATGACTAAGTCACCCAATATTTCACTTCCCAGATCTATACAATATTATGTTAGTTTTCTTGGGATATGCCTATGTGGTTTCTGGAAGATTTTTGTCTTTCTAAAATTGTCTATTTTCTTTTTTTTTCTAAAATTTACCAGAAATAATGTCATACTAACATGATTTTCTCTCTACCTGTGGTGATATCATAAACAAAATTTCATATTTCACTAAATAGTCCATAAACATGCTTCTGTGGAGCATTGTGGCTGCAATACTGGAGTCGTCTGAATGGAATCCCAGGTCAGTGACAAAACCTAGTCTGGACATTTGGGTGGATGCTGATTACAAAAGCATTAATAACTGAGGAGCCACATGGTGGCACATGTCTGGAATTCTAATACCCAGGAAGCAAAAGCATGACGATTGTGAATTTGAGGCCAGCTTGGGCTACATAGTGAGACCTTGTCACACACACACACACACACACACACACACACACAAAATCAAAGACAAAAAGTCACATGAATGAAAGAGATATTGGAATAAAGTAGTTTAACTAATGCACTATTTCATTGATAACAAAATATACTGCATTTATATAAAATGTTGGCAATGGTGAAACTGGGTGTGCATTTATGGATGCTACTCTCATCTCAATTTTTTTAACTTTATTCACTTGCAAACATTTTCCACTCTGTCAGTGTAAGCTCCTAAATGGAGTTCCCATAGCAAATAAAAAGCCACAGAGGCAGCTGCCTTCTACTTTGAAAGATCTCACCAGGAACCATGGCCACGAGAGAGAGGGACGGTGGTTCCCTTTCCAGGCCATTTCTGGGTCTCCACAAACAGGAATCAATTCCATCTGCCCCTAAACAAGTACTTCCTGCAATGAAGCCCCCTGGAGTTGTCTCTTCCAACTCTTAAAAATGACTATCTTGGGCTGGAGAGATGACTTAGTGGTTAAGGCATTTTGGCTGCAAAGCCAAAGGACCCAGATTCGATACCCCATGTAAGGACCCATGTAAGCCAGATGCGCAAGGTGCCACAGGCATCTGAAGTTCATTTACAGTGGCTGAAGGCTCTGGTGTGCCCATTCTTCCTCTCTCTCTCTATCTGCCTCTTTTTCTCTCTCTCTCTCTCTGAAATAAATAAAACAAATAAAAAAGTTTTAAAAAGTCTATCTTTCCCCTCATTTGCTCTGCCTAAGCCTCATGGTTAAGAAAACACTGGCTGATCCCACCTCATCAATCTGCCTTTAGTTTATATAGTCGTAGTATCTCAGGCCTCTAAGAAGCTCCAGACACATCTTTCTCCACATGCTCCAAATATACATTATCCAGCCCCTCATACCACAAGAACACACAAATACAAAAGAGGTGATGGTTTAGGGTTCAGTGGGTGTGAAAGGTTCTCTTGGCAGGCTCATGGGTCCAAATGGCATAAATGAGAAATTACAGCCATTTTTAAATGTAGGCCCAGCTCACACCAAACAAACATAATGCCATGGCGAAAGAACCATATATAAACAAGAACTATCTCTTAAACTCATGAGGTATCACTGAGTAGCAATAAAAGTCAAGTGTGGTCTTTTTTTTTTTTTTTTTTTGTAATTTTCACCAAGATCACCTTTATTACTGAAAGACTAACGAAAATGTAACAGATTGTGGAAAAGGGGGTGGAAAGAATGCCCCAGAACAGTGAAGTGGCACTGGCTCATAGCCTTAACTCTATTCAGAGTCTCATCATCACCCTTGGCTTATTCAGTATTATAGTGTTTAAACTATACAGTGTTTGGCTTTGCTTATTTCAACATTCATTAGTTAATATCCTTTAAAGAGTCATGACCATGCCCTAAGCCCTTATCCTCAGATCAGTTCCTTTCAGAAACATTAAATGTAGTCTTGTCATCCTGAACTCCTCCTAACCCTGTGTGTATAACCCTGCTCTCCTAGCTCTATAGT
The DNA here is from genome assembly GCA_036346955.1 of Dipus sagitta. Lineage (NCBI taxonomy): Eukaryota > Metazoa > Chordata > Mammalia > Rodentia > Dipodidae > Dipus > Dipus sagitta. The sequence continues at coordinate 186,655,274 of CM070772.1, read as the reverse complement.
TACTTACATGAAGTAATCCATTTATTTGTGTTGTTGAGCTTCAGGTCCTTTCCAGCACTTCTCTGTATACTTCTTGTCACTTCCTGGGTTGAATGGCTAATTTGTCTCATTCTTGCTTGGTTGTTTGCAAGACTTGGTCATTGCCTAAGAGCTGAGCTCTGTTGTGTAGTTTGATGTGCAGTGCCATCTGTAATTTTCTGATATTTTGCCTTATTTTTTTAAAAACCGCTGTTAGAAACAAAAATTTTGTTTTCAACTTTTCCATTAATTTCTTGAGTATCACACAGTGTTTCATGTCCCACAGGCTGACACTGGTCTCAGATGTGAAAGATCTTTTACATGCATGTAAAACCTGCGTGAATCAACAAATCAATAAAGACTATGCAATGTACAAGATCATATCTTGTATATCACTGTTTTCCAGTACCTGGTAAATGGTGTGGGTTGAGGGTTGCAGATAGTAAGGAAGGTTTTGGTTTGGGTCTATTTTTCCACATGGGGAATCTCAGGAAGTTTTGACAGATGTTTTTCTACCCACCCAATGAGGCAAATAAATGAATTGGCTGGAGGCTGTGTCTTGGGCTAGTGACATTGTGAATTTTGCCATCTACTGGTAAATGGCTGTTATGTCCTCATCAGAACAATTCTGTGATGTGAACCTAGCCTCTGATTCTGACCACTAGGCAAGAATCATATCACTCATTGCTGTCAGTATTTCACTCTATTAGCTTAAACATGAAATGAAGGACCATTACTTCTATATCCTCTTTTTATGATTTCTGGATATTTATACCCATTTTTGTTTGAAGCTTTCTTTCCCTTTATTACCACCTCTCCCCAAGGCAGGACAGGTAGTTGTTACAAGTGGGTGGCTTTCTATTGGTAATGTGGAGAAGGTCCACTAGGATCTCTTTTTGTGGACAAATGGGCGAATTGTTCTCTCAGCATTTCAGCTATCTATTTCTGCATAAAGCCATCTCAAAACTTAGTGCCTAAAAGGTCTCTGAACAGGAAGAGTATGTTAGAAAGAGTGGACTAAGTGAGGAGATAAAGTCTTCAAGGGAAAAGAATGACCAGGGAATCTAAAATTAAAATAATAAAAAATACTAATTCAACTTTCCCGGTCATATCTTAGTCCATCCATCACTTTCAAGGTGGGAGTTCTCTAGAGTTCTCTCTCTAAAAGTCACACACCTTTTGCTTCTATTTTCATATTTGTCCTCCTTTCAGTGAGGTAGATCTCATGTAGGTGATAACCAGAGGCCAAAGTCATCAAATTCATCTAATTTTTCTCTTTATTTATATCACCTCAACTAATATATATGTTTAAGGGGTGTTACTGATCATCATAACCTAGATTAGATTAGGCCCATTGTGGTACAGTCCAAGTTATTTTAAAAGGACTGTAACAAATCCCCCAAAATGTGCATTAAAACACATTATATCTTATTCACCAGAGTTGGACAAGATAGCTGAAATAGGAGCTCAATACTCCATTAAGGGAACAAGAAGTTAGAACTTCTTCATAGCTCTTTCCTGAGAAGAGTTACTTCTATGGCCAAGCCAATTGGAAGTCTAAGATACCTGGATCCCACAGAGACTATAGAATGGTCACTATGGAACACTCTGAACATGCGACTTAGAATCCTCTCCAAATATGACTACAGAAGTTTGGATGAATGCAAGAAGTGGCTCACTCACATCCAGTTAATTTGGACTGAGGGTTTATGGAAACTACATGGACTCTGGAACTGGTCATTCTAGAGTAGCAGGGCCATTGTGAGATGTGGGATACTGGCATTTAAGTCCATGGAAGTGTGTAGGATTGGGGAGCTCTAATTTCTAAAATTCTAATTTCTCTTCAATTTTCTAAAGAACTGATTTGCAATAGAGACTCAAAGATGTTTTGGATATACCAGTATTGTTCAAGAGCTACTATATGGTGCTATGTGCTCAGGATAGAACTTTACCCCAGCTACTCAGCCCAGCTGCAGGGGTAGAATTGGAAAATCTAGATTATTATTGAATTTCCATTGGTCCAGTCTGTCCTTGATATGCCTTATAGTGATGGAAATGTTTACTGTGTGCCATTATATGTTAAAAGTATGTAACTTGTTCAATTTTACAGGACTCACAGTTAAGAGACAGTCTTAAATCTCAGATTAGATTTGGGACCTTTGAATAATCTTAAATTGGTAAAGACTATGGGGACTCTTGATGTTGGACTAAATACAATTTTCTTTTTTTTTTTTAAATACAATTTTCAATGTGAGATGCTCACAAGACTATTAGGAGCCAGGAGTGGAATGTGGTAGCAGGTGTTTTCCAGCCACCTGCCTAGAAGAGGTATCACTGGGGGTGGATCCTGGGGTCCATCCTTAAGGTGTGTTTGGGTATGGATCTGATTCCCAGGAAAAAGATACACAGAGCCCTGCTGCTTGCTGCCAATTCCTTGCTGTTTGCTGCCCATTTGTGCTTGTTGCTTTTAGTGTTTGCTTGCTGCAGTTTTTTTCTCTATTTGGATGTATGGAAGCAGCTTCCTATACCACTGATGGAACTTCCCCCTGGAATTGTAAACTTAAAGTACATCCCTTCCCCCATTAAACTATACCTGTTTTGGATTTCATTCCAGTAATGTGGAGCTCACTATAGCACTTGGGAAGAGAACATAATTTACACACTTGTGGTATAGAATAATGAAAATTGTTTACTAGTAACATGGCAAGCTGGGTTGAAAATTAAAGAAATTTGATTTTGAGTTTATATGGGGACAATCTTTCAATCTTTCTGATAGTAGAAACCATCAATATATATGTGACCAAGGATGATCTAAAAGAGTGGAGAGCTATAACACTCCTGAGGAATGTTGGTCAGTAGATATATGATGGTGTAGTTTATGCCTCAAGTTATGATTAGATTTGATGGCTGTGAAGTTCCTTTTTTACTCTGGTAGTTCATGCTTATATGGTATTTGAACCAATTATTTTAGATTGTCTTCTGCAAATTTGGTAAAAAAAATATAACAAACTAGAAATTTCTTAGCATAATTTTGTTTTTTGTAGGCAAGCCCAATAGACTGGCCTTTTTTTAATGTGAGAGAGTGAGATAGAGAGAGAGAGAGAACTGGCATGCTTGGGCTTCCATCCACTGTAACCGAACTCCAGATGCATACACCACTAGTCTGCATGTATGACTTCTGGGCTTGCATCATCTTGTGTGTCTGGATTACATGGGGCTTGGAGAGTTGACCATGAGTTCTTAGGCTTAGCAGGCAAGCACCTTAACCACTAAGCAATCTCTCCAGCCCTAGTGTTTTTATTACCACTATTAGTAATAGTGGTACATTTCACAAATATAAATGGTTCCAATATTGAAGACTCTTCCAGATACTTTGATTCTTTTAATGAAAGTTTATTCCAAGGCATTTATGACCAAATCATCCACATTTGAAGTGTCTTTGATGTTAGAATCATGCATGCGATTCATATTAAGATCATTTTAGGATAATCTGGCTAATACTTCATAAATTCAATTTATGATCGATCTTCCTTTCTTCCTTCTCAGTGGCAGGGATTGAACCGAGGGCCCTATGTGTGCTAGATAAGTGCTCTATCAGTAAGTTATATCCCCAGTCTTCTTTATTACTTTTTATTATGAGACAAGATCTCACTGAATTTTCCAGGCTGCCCTTGAACTTTCAGTCCTTATGCTTCAGCCTCCCAATTAGCTGGGATCACAGGTCTGTGCCACCAGGCGTGGCTGTGCTCATGCTGACAACACATCCATGGCAGCTAAATCAACTATGTAGCATTAATTGTAAGCCTTTTCTTTGCTGTGTTCTGGTTTGGAGTAACCACATTTTCATTAAATATTCTTCCTCTTTCATGATTCTTCCTGAAACAATCTAATTCCGAACTGCCTATCAGAATCCTCCTTTCTCAAGGATGTTATCATAGCTTTAAAACTCAGACCGATATTTTACCTCCTCTGAGAGAAGGATTTTCTTCCAGCTAGTTTCCTGAGAGCACTTTTGACATCCTTGTTCCTCAGGCTGTAAATAATGGGGTTCAGCATTGGATTCACCACTGTATAGAACACAGATGCAATCTTATCCTGTGCCTTTTTGGTCTTGGAGTTTGGCTGCATGTAGTTAAAGATTGCAGACCCATAGAAGAGGACAACAACAATGAGATGAGACCCACAGGTGGAGAAGACTTTGAGCCTCCCCTCTCCAGACTGCATCTGGATCACGGTGGAGATGATATTCCAGTAGGAGATGAGGATGAGGGAGACAGGTGCCAGCAGGATCACCACGCCCATTGCAAAGATGGCCATTTCTGTGCTGTAAGTGTCTACTGAAGCCAGCTTCAGGAGGGCAGGAAGTTCACAAAAGTAGTGACTGACTACAATCTGCCCCCTGTAGGGAAGACTGAAGGCAGCTGACATATCTACCAGAGCCACTAAGGCCCCACTGGTCCAGGACCCTAAGGCCAACTGGAGACATACTTGTTTGGTCATGATGGTGGAATAGTGCAGAGGCTTACAGACAGCCATGTACCGGTCATAGGACATCACCGCCAGCAGTGCACACTCTGCACACCCCATCAACAGGGAGACAATTACCTGCGTCACACATCCTAGAAAAGAAATAGTTTTCCTTTGTGCCAAGAAGTGGAACAATACTTGAGGGACAACACTTGTAGAGAGGCAGAGATCTGTGAAAGAGAGATTTCTAAGAAAAAAGTACATGGGGGTGTGAAGTCGGGAGTCCACGAAGGTGAGGATGATGATGAGCAGGTTTCCAAGTATCGTCAGAAGATAAATGATAAGAAAAATAAGAAACAGAAGGATTTGAATCTGTATGTCCTGTGAAAGACCAAGTAACAAAAATTCCTCTACAGAGGTTTGGTTTTCTGGTCCCATTGGGAGTTACACTTGTTTACCTGTTTGCCACAAACAAAGAGAACTCAGCATGATTCGACTGATGACATTAAGTCCTCTAGAAGGGAAATATCATATCAAAACTGACATCTAGTTTAATATTCCTAGGTTTAAAATGTTTCTATCTAATTTGTCCTAGTTGACAATAAACTGATTTTTTTGTTTTGATTATTTGGTTATACTTTGCACAAACCTCATAATTTTTGAAGTTTTCCTTGTTTGTTTTAAGGCAGGGTCTCACTCTAGCCCAGGCTGACCTGGAACTCACTCTGTAGTCCCAGGCTGGCCTCAAACTCACAAAAATCCTCCTACCTTTGCCTCCCGAGTGCTGGCATTAAAAGGTGTGTGCCACCATGCCTGGCTAAATGTTCTTTTTTTTGGCCCCATCTTCTAATAGATAAAAAATGATATACTTTAAAGTCTCCTTGACTAGTTGTGATATGACATGGATTTTCCTAACTGGTCATGCACACGGAGTTAGGAAATGACCATGTGTATGTACCAAGACTGTTGCCGTGCAGGAAGTTGCACCCACAACTGTTCAAAATAGTACATACAATATAATACCATACACTCTCAGAACATGAAATAAATTTCAGGTATCAAACTTAATTTGAGCTCTTGAAAACCCACAATTTTTCCTAGGTTAAAATTTAAATTCTTAGCATATCACAAAGACTACCCTATTAGGATCAAAAAAATATCAAAACTGAAAAAAATGACAAAAGTGAAAATTGTCATGATATCTAGACTGGAAAAGACTTGAAACCACGAAGAAATAAAAATATAAACTGAGTTTATGACATAAATTGAAAGATGTTATTAGGATTCTCTAGAGGAACAAAACCAATAGAATGAATTTATCTTATAGAAGGGATTTGTTGGATTGGCTTACAGGATACAAGCTGGGCAGTTCAACAATAGTTGTCTGAAGTCTTCAGTGTTGAGGAACATGGTAGCTGCTCAGCCCACACAGCTAGAGGCTGAAGCAATCCTAATCTGGCGCTGAAGGCCTGGAGAATTCTGGGGGATCCACTAGTCTTCAGTCCACATTGAAAGGCTTATGAAACTCGGTTCCAATGTCCAGGAAGGATAGTCAAAACAGGACAGAGGCACGCATGAGTGAAGAGTGATAGCAGCCAGATCTAAAGCACATACCAGGGAGCAGTATGGGCAGCAAATGGAAAATGAGCTGTGTACTCTCAGAGCTTCTTTGTATGTAAGTGCATCACAAGAGGGTCACTCACTCTGAAGTAAGGGCTTCCATCCTTAGTTAATCTTGGGAACACCCTCACAGACCCACAGAGGCATGCCTACTACTTGATTTCTAATTGGATCAAGTTGATGACACAACCATCACAAGTCCACCCCTTGTGAACTTGACACCAAGTCATATCTTTTTTGTCATGTTTAATTCCAAAATGAAGACAATAACAAGGCTCATAATTCTGCCTAACATGATATAACTATCCCATGTACAGCTGGAAACACATGAACCTCCCTGCCCCAAACAACTTGTCAAAGGCATTTGAAGAATGCTTACTGTCTAATATCCAGTAATTTAAATATAAATTTAACAACACTTAACTACTAATATTATCTCAGTGAACATTAATTACATAATAGAGAAATAGAGGAAAACAAAAGCATCTTAATATTTGGACATATATGCACAAAACTCAACAAAATAGGACAAAAAGACTTGTGGCAATTCTGATCCTCATTTCTGTAACTGGTCTAGTGGCCTTAAGCTGATATTTAACTATTTTCTTCTACTACCTATTCTGTATTTCCTCCACCTATAGCAAGCAACTCAGCACATTTTGTTTCTTCACTTGGAGGGGTGACTCAAACCTTCATTCCTGAATGGTCTAGGCCATTTATCACCCTGTCTTGATTGATGGTTGTTGGTACCCATTGACCTTGATGACAGGACGTGGTAATACTAAGAGGAGCCCTAAAGTGTCTCCTGCACCCCAGACATATTCTTCCTTCTCTCTGTTGTGGAGGAGCAGTAGTCCTGTTTCACCCTTCCTTATGAATAACATGATAAATGCTACTAATCTTGTCTGATAGATAAGGAAACAGGCATAGAGCTATAGAGTTTGTTTCTAAAATCCCACAATAAATGGCAAAATTTATTATCTGTAGAATAAGTTTACAATGAAAAAGACATACTTGTAAATATGAGTAGGTACAAGCACTAATTTTTCCAAATGTTTATATGTGTTAATCTGGCTCTCAATAACACAAGGTAGAGAGAAATCTGCATTTTACTAGTTCTTCCCTATAAAAAAGGGAATGGTTATAAAAGTCTAGGCTGTTGATTGTTTTCTAGTGTGGAAAGTTACTGTGCTTTTTATTGGAAGCGACTTTTTTATAATTACTATTTTTAGCACACAACATAATGGTTTTCATCATGACATTTTCATACATATATGTCATTGTGTCATTGTGATTTAAAGTGGTATGAATGTTTCTATTTCCTTTTCTTTGTGGGACTGGACAGGTGAGTTGAATTAAGTCCTTTAGTCAACTTACTTGTTCTTTTTCCTCAATCTTGAACTATGGCCAGGTATACTAGTCACCACTTTGTGGATAATCACCAGTAATCACTTTGGTAATAGAATAACATAATGTAGATTTAAACTATAAGAGATGTAAAGGTTTCCAAATGATATTTTGCTAGGCAAAGTTCTTTAAGTCTGGGTTATCATAATAGCTCTAAACTTGAACAGCATTGATGAAAAGCTGAACAAAGAGGAAATAATGCCTCATTTTTCATTATTTATTATTTATTTAAAACACAGAATTCCAAGGGTTAATGACCAAAACTAAAGTAGTAGGAGATGCTGAGTCTCCTAGTCCTAACATCATCTAATGTCATCAAGCATTATCCTGATTCCTAAATCTGCTTCTAGGACTCCATTATAAAACATATTTTACTAATTTATTTGCAAAAACCAAGAGAAAGAAGAGATAGAGAGAAAGAGGAGAGAGAGAGAGAATAGGTACACTAGGGCCTCCAGCCACTGCAAATGAACTCCAGATGTATGTGTCGCTTTGTGCATCTAGCTTTATGTGGATACTGGGAAATTGAACCTGGGTTGTTGGGCTTTGCAGGCAAACACCTTAGCTAGTGATCATCTTTCCAGCCCCCAAATATATTTTAAAATCAGTGAAAAATGTTTACAAGACAAATATGCATATTGGATTACATAATAAAAGAATGGGAATTAGAGAGATGACTCAGCTGTTAAGGGTGCATGTTTGCAAGATTTGACAGCTTAGGTTTGATTCCCGGTGCCTATGTAAAGTCAGATACACAGAATGGCACATGCATCTGGAGTTTAATGCAGTGTCAGGAGGCCCTGGCAAACCCAGTTATTTTCTCTCTCTTTCTCTCTTTGATTGCAAATAAATTAAATATTTTAATAAAAACGAAAATTATATAAATAGCACATATTAGAGGATTAAATTAGATACTATGAAATGCAAGTTGTATTAAATTATGAAATACTGTGCAGTATTTAAATTAGAGAAATAATTTCCTGAAAATGACAGTTCTTTTTATGTTACATTAATAGAAAAATATAGGACTCAAAAATTTATATCTAGTACTTACTTGAAAGTAAGTAAATGTAACTACAATAGCAAAAAGATTACTATGAGAATACTAATAATAGAAGAACCCTAATTGGCAAAATTAATGAATAATTGTAACCAAAGAACCACTTCTGTCCACGTATTTATCATTGTAATTCTACAGAAAATAAGTTCTCTGATCCCAGGAACACATCATTGTTAGCATCAATGTAATGCCTGTTTTTCATTTTTTTTCCCTTTTCTGGTTGTCTAGGTGTTATCTGAGCATTACTGTTTCCTGTGTATCCTACACATAATAATCATTACCATCATTAATAATTTGAGTGGCAGTCACCTCCCATTGGGACTTACTAAAGCAATATTTCTATTGCTTAGGGACTAAAGCTAACCTATATTTTCAATATGCACAGAAAAAAATGGAAGAAAAAAATCTAAGATGCTGAACATGATTAATGCTGGAGACTGGGATTATAGGTATACTAAAAATTCCTTCTTGATATTTTAGCACTTGGAAGGGCCATAATTATCAATATAGGGAAAATGTAAAAATTTGAAAGCTTAAGCAGCTCTTATTTGAGGATGCTCTAAACTAAAGTCACTGCTTAGCTTCTGATTTCACTAAAATAACTGGGAAAGGACAAGCCCTCGACTAAAAGAAATTAAAATTCCGTAATGTTTAGAATACCAACCCAGAAGATAATGCCATATGGCAATGAAATAAGCAAAATGTGTCCTGAAATCATGCTAGTTTTATGCCTGGGCACACAGCCAGGACTGAGGTGCCCAGAGTTGGAGTTCAAGCGGAGCATGATGACCTTGTTAAGCTAAGGAGTCTGATTCAAAATTGATAGTGAAACTATGGAGGTAAGTACTACAGAGGGGGAGGATGCAGAGAGAGGCTCCAGGGCTTTATTCAAGTCTTGGTCAAATATTAAGTCCTCCATACGTAGGTTAAGAATCCTAAGCCAAAAGCAATATATGGAGCCACATAGGAGGCTACAAGGTTTTGGAATTTCAACCAACTGGTATCAAGAACTGTCACTTAAAACTACTAGTGATGAAGCCGGGCGTGGTGGTGCACGCCTTTAATCTCAGCACTTGGGAGGCAGAGATAGGAGGATTGCCACGAGTTCGAGGCCACCCTGAGACTACATAGTGAAGTCCAGGTCAGCCTGAGCTTGAGTGAGACCCTACCTCGAAAAACAAAAAACAACAACAACAAAAAAAACCTACTAGTGATGAATTGATGTGGAGAGACAGATTTGAGTAATACACTGTCATCAGTTTCTATGCATATTATAACATTTAGAGTAACCATTAGAATAAAGGACAAGAATGAGAGTTAAAATCAAATAAAATTGTCAATTAAGAAGGCAACAAAGAGACGGAAAAGAGCACAGAACAAGTGGAAAAACTGAAGCAAATAATAGGACAAACAAACCCTATTCTGTGTGTATTACATGGAAAGCAAATGAGCATTCTAATTTTAATTAAAAGCAGAGACTTTCAGTTTGAATAAAGAAGAGAGATCACACAATACTTTGTATATCATAGGTGTATTTTAAATATAAAAAGTAGAGTAAAAGTAAAATAGTGCAAAAAGATATACCAGGTAAACTAGTCATAAGAAAACTGGAATGATTATAGCATATCAGACAAAACTAACTTAATAGTGAATATTACCACAAATAAGGAGGTACGTCTCAGAATGACATTATTTATAAGCCCAAACTGTACTTAACATGATTGTACTGAATAATGGAATCTCAAAATATACAAAGAAAAACTGATAGACTTGAGAGAATAATTAGAAATTCACTGATGTAAAAAGTTCAATGTGGTGGTGCACACCTTTAATCCCAGCATTCTGGAGGCAGAGGTAGGAGGAGCTCTGTAAGTTCAAGGCCATCCTGAAACTGCAGAGTGAGATTCAGGTCACTCTGAGCTAGAGTGAGACCCGAGCCCAAAAAGAAACATACAAAAAAAAAAAAAAAGTTCAACACTCCTGATGAGGGAGACGAATGGGGATCTAGGAGATTTGAACAATATTAACAACTCCACCTACTGTACGTTTTATCAAATGCCCAACTAGTACAGAGTATATATTCTTATCAGATGCAAAGAGAATGTTCACCAAGGATTGACTTTATATGCCAGGCAATAAATCAGATCTCAACAACATGGGATTGAAATCACATACAGCATATTCTTTGACCAGAGATTACTGAAGTCATCTGAAGCAAAATTATGGATGAGGTGGAATATAATAAAGAATGTAGACTTTAAGGCCAGACATGGTGGTGCACACCTTTAATTCCAGCACTCAGGAGGCAGAGGTAGGAGGATCGCTACAAGTTCGAGGCCACCCTGAGACTACATAGTGAAGTCCAGGTCACCCTGAGCTAGAGTGAGACCCTACCTTGAAAAAAAAATGAATGTAGACTTTATACATTATTAATGCTCATGTACATAGTTGTACATGGAGAAAGGTACTTTAATATAAAAACAGGCAAGGAGAATAATGAATGAGAGGGAATGAAATCAAATGGAATAAAGTATAATTTATATTCCAGGAAAGGTCGGGGGTATTTTTCCTTTCACTCTCAGAAGATTTCATATAACTGTCAACTTTTCTAAGTAAATCAACAGTGGTATCTCTGTCCATTGTTGTAGAGAAAACAAGGAACAGAAAACATGAGTAAAGAAAATAGAGTGAAGAGAATAGAAGTTGTGAGAAATGAAAGGGAATCTGAACATAGACAACAGAAATCCAGATACTTGGAGAAAAAACAGCAGAAAGAAAAGGTATTCTCTTTCTAGTAAGAAGAGAACTGTAAACCTGGATATTTGTCCTACACTGAAATGACACACGATAAGTATTTTTGTCTTTTAGGCCTTTATAGCATTCTAACAATGGTGTCTTCCCCGCTAGCCTTTCTTTCTCACAAAACTAGCTAAGTAGCTTAGGCTTTCTTCATCTTGCATTTGTCTCATCATCTCTGCTGTCCATCATCATGCCTGCCTACAGATACCTTTGTCAAAAATTATTGTCATGTTGACACATATTTACATATATAAGACTTTTCCATACATATATCACAAGCTACATGTATTTATTCAAAATGTCATAAAGTCTCATACAATATACAACTGTTCAAGAAACACACAAAATTTTCATATTCTTTTCTATGGAAACCTGATGGCCACCAAATCTTTCACCATCACAGTCTGAGTTGATACTGAGCCACTCAAAACTGGCCAAGGCTGAGTAAAGCTAGAACCCATCATGCCAGATATGTATGAAGAAAATGAGTTGAGCTAGTGTGTGATGGCATTGGTGGTGGTGTTTTACCGACAGTCTTGATTGTAATTAGATTCACTCCTCCACAGGGGTCACTTGAGGGATTGAAGGGAGCTGTGTTGGTTCATTCATATCTACACTCAGAACAATACTTACATGGGAGAAACTCATGATGGAGGTCCTGAAAGCAATAATCCTAGTGTCCTTTCAGTTCTTCACTTACTCAGTGACCATCCATATAGGGACATGAGTGAAACAATGAAAACTCAAAGGCTGATAGCAGAGGGTTGGCGGCGGGGGGGGGGGGAGGTGTGGGAATCAGGCAAAGCTGCTTTTCCTATGAAAGGGAAATAAGAGGATGCAGCCTCAGTGATGCCTCTGGAATCAGCTTTCTCCCTAAAGGGAGAGGGCTGGGTTTGGATTTTCTGGCTGGGATTCTGGAGAAAAGTAGGAGAAAATTTTTGTCTGTGATTCTAGCAAGGAAACAAAAATGTTTGGTGTGGGTACAAATCACAAGAATCATCTTTTCATATACCACACTTACCCTAATACTCAATGGATTCTACAGAATCCTAAAGACTGAGGTCCATTAGCAGCCTCCTCTCTCTCACCTTGGAGCAGACATGAGACAGAAACAGTGCTGGGATTGTCATCAGCGCAAGGACCAAGGATCAATGGGAGAGAGCCTTGAGTAGTCTGCACATCCACACTTGAAGGGCAGCACTAGTTGCAGAGTCATTCCTCCCAAAGCCTGCACTGATCGTGTGGGATTGACTTCATTCTGAATCTTTCTGCTTTACTTCATTTGAAGTTTGAGCTCCAATTCTCCTAGGTGTCACTTTTGAATATTTACCTTTGAGAAAATGTTTGAAGGTGAGGTCCTGAGAGTTACATAAACAGGGCATTCCCTGGAGCTTTCAGAGCCCTGAACTTCATTACTTTTCCATCCTTTCCAACAGCACCCTGGAGCATTTTGTGTTTTACAGGCTAAATCATACTCCACTTCCAAATCATGACAAACAGTGCTCACAATATCAGCAGATATATGCTCAGGGATTTATAAAGTCATGACAATTACTGAGGTGGTTCCAAAGCCCTTTCTGGCTATTTATGCATGTGTTATTTATATTTGCTTATTTATATCCACATCTTGTTCTTAGTGACACTTGAGTCTGTCCCAGAGAAATTGGCAGGTTAGAAGAGGAGTGATTAGAACTATGCTTAAGCAAGAAAATATAAGAAAACCATCACTTTATTCTAAGGAAATAGACCTTCAAGAAGAACTAGGAAGGGAGACAGAAGTTGCATGTAGCAATAGCAGATGGAGGAGAGATGCAAGAAAACCCTCTCTCCTTGGTACTCAGTTGGAGCAGCAAGGTGCCATTTTAAAAGGCTCCTGCTTACTTGGCAGGTTGACAGCTCCATACTATCTATGAACCATACTCTTAGTAAACTCAGAGCAAGTATCACAGGACTATACATTGGCATCTGCCCTTAGACTGCAGGAAAGAAGCTTTGCATCAGAACTGTGAGATGTGAACCTTGTTAGAGCCAAATCTGTAAGGGAACATAGACATAGAGTACAAGCAGTGCACCCAGCATCAGGGAGGACCACATAGATGTGAGGTGAACACTTCAATCAAATTCTCATTGTGGGAACTGCCCAGATGTGTGACTAATGTCTGTGACCCAACCATGCAAAAGAACATCCAGATTGTGACAGATTTCTGAGAGCCCAGGAAGGAATGTCAAAAGAGGCAACACTGGAGGACTGAAGAGATGGCTCAGCAGAAATGATATTTCCTATGCAAGTGTGAGGGCTAGTGGGAGTCTTAGAGGGGTCTTAGAGTCTTAGAAGGCGTCTAAGTTCAATTCCCCAGTGCCCACCTAAACAGCTGTGTGTGTCCTCACAGATCTGTACCCCAACTTATTTGCGGAATAGAGAATCACTGGAACTCACAAAAATGTCAAGCTTCATTTCAAGAAAACATGATGAGCAGATGAGTAAATTAGGGAACACCTGATGCTCTCCTGTAGCCTTCAAACATGTGTATGGGGCACACACATCTGCAATACACATATGCATAACATACACATGTAAGCATGCACACTTGTGTGAACCTCACACCACACATACTCAACTGGTATACATACAAAAAAAAAAAACACTAGAAAAGGAAAGGAAAAAAATTGTCAAAACTGTAATGAGCAAATGGTATTCTACTCCGAGGGGAGCACTGAAGATTGAGCATGGTGCCTTTGATATGGTTGATGGACAAAAAATGACACCTCAACCCTACTCCAACCTAGTCCCTTATAAATGTTGCAAAAACTTCCACTGGTTATTTATTTAAAAAAAAAAACCAACCTAATCCAAAATGAGAAAGTTTCAATGCAAAAAACACAAGAAACGTGAAAAAACAATGTGACACGACTCCTCCCAAATTACTAATTCCATTACTATGTAATTACTAATTCCATAGTAATTTATAGGCCTGCAATGAGAGTGAAACATATGGAACCTTAGACAAAAGATTCAGAGGAATGATTATGATGTTTAATGACATCAAAGCAGACCCAAATAAACTACTGAGTTAATTCCAAGAGAAACTGACACCTGAGTAAAGGAAGTCAATATATGTAAAATGAGATCCAGTAAAGAGAAATACTAAAAATAAAAATATTCAATAAACCAAATAAATATCTCTGTTGGAAGCCTTACCAATAAAAAGGATTGAGTGGAAGACAGAACATCAGAGACTGAAGATAAGGTAGAGGAATTGGGACATTCAGTCAATGACAAAGAATAATAAGAAAATATGAACAGAGCATTTGAAAAATATGGGACATTATGAAAGGACCAAAACTATGAATTACAGGCATAGAAGGATGATAAAAAGTTCATGCTAATGGCACAGAAAACATTTTCAATAAATTACTACCAGAAAATTTTCCAAATCCATTGGAAGGGATGCTCATCCAGGTATAGAAGGCATTTAAAGTACAAAATAGACAAGGCCAAAACAGAATCTATCAATGTCCTATCATAGTTAAAACACTAAAGGATACACATAGAACAAAAGTATATTGAGAGCTGTGGGGATAGATCAATGATTTAAGGTGCTTGTTTGCAAAAGCTGCTGGCATGAGTTTGATTTCCCAGTACCCACATAAAGCCAGATGCACAAAGTGATGCCTGCATCTGGAGTTTGTTTGCACCTGCAAGAAGCCCCAGCACACACATAATCTCTGTCCTTCTCACGAAAATAAATATAATGAAACTGTTTTTTAAAAAGTATACTGAAAGCTATAATAATAATAGCAGATTTCTTAATAGAAATTTATTTTGGGGGGGCGACATACACCTTTATTTTATTTAATTTTTCTTGTTCATTTTTATTTATTTTGTTTGAGAGTAACAGAGAGAGAAAGAGGCGGGGGGGCGGGGAGAGAATGGGCATGCCAGGGCTTCCAGCCACTGCAAACGAACTCCTGACACGTGCGCCCCCTTGTGCATCTGGCTAACGTGGGTCCTGGAGAATCGAGCCTCGAACCGGGGTCCTTAGGTTTCACAGGCAAGCACTTAACCACTAAGCCATCTCTCCAGCCCCTTAATAGAAAATTTAAAAGCCACAAAGGCTATGAATGATTATTTAAAGCTCTGAAAGGTAACAAACTGTCAAAATAGAATACTATATTCAGCAAAACTATCTGTCCTAATTGAAGGAAAAAGAAAAACTTTCATCATAAAAGACTGAAAGAAATCATGGCCACCAAATCAACAATCTGGAAGATAATTGAAGGAACACTTCAGACTAAGGAGAAAGAAAAAATACATCCATGAGGCCACAGAAAAGAATTAAATGATGGTAGAGTAGTGACTAAACAAGTGAAGCACAGTAAATCACCAAACACTACAAAATCAACAAAATTAATACACATTATTTCTATAATGAATTTGAATATCAATTATCTAAATTCTCCAACCAAAAGACATAGACTGTATAAATGTGCCACATCTTCATTATCCACTCATCAGTTGAGGGACATCTAGGCTGATTCCATTTCCTAACTATTTTGAATAGAGTGGCAATGGAGTTCTACTCAGTAGTAAAGAAAAATAAAGTTGTGAAATTTGCAAGAAAATGGATGGATCACGAAAGGATTATACTAAGTGAGGCAACCCAGGCCCAGAAAGCCAAACATCACGTGTTCTCTCTCAAATGTGGATCCTAGCTACACATGACTGGATTTCTGAGTGAGTAGGAAGAAAACTCAGTAGCATAGGCCAGTAAGCTAGAAAGGAGATAGAAAGGGAATAGAAAGGGAGGGGGGACCAAATAGGATGGTATTGTATATATGTATGTAGAAGAACAAATTAATGGGGGTGAAAAGGGCTAAGTGAAGTCAGGGGAAGAGATTGAGTAAGGAAAGGTAGAGGGAGGGCTAATCAAAATCTAAGAGGATATAAATAAGTCATATGGAAACCTACTTTTTTGGACAATGGAACATACAGGAGCCATAGAATGTTACTAGAAAATTTTTGGTGCCAGGGATGGGATACCTTCCAGTGAGTTATTGGCCAGGCAGGTCCCTGATGCCCCCAAAACATTACCTAGGTCATTGCCAAGGCCCTTGGTTTTCCACCAGGAATAGATGGTAAGACCCTGTTGTTGAAGACTCCACACACTTTGGCTGCAAGGTCACTGAGAAACCCATCTGGAGCTGAGCTGAAAACTTCCTCCATGTTGATCAGCTGAGAGAAAGCAGGAAAAAGCCATGCTACATACAGTTCAGTGGGAGAGAGAGAAATCACCAGTGAAGATAGCCAACAATGAACACTGCAAGCCTTATATTTGGACAGCTGGTGCAATAGTGGCACATCTGTATTGGGGGAAACCAACTGCCCTCTAATTTGACTGCAGGCCCACTCCATGGGAGGGAATATATCCCTGATACTGAAAACCTACAACAGAAGTCATGAGCCCTAGAAGTGTAACATGTGCTGCTGTCTGGCTGAAAGTATATACTATGCTCATCCAACTGCCCAGTAAGCCCTTCTCTTAATGTTCATATCCATATATTAATGCTACTCTCACTTTTTGTTAGAGAACCTTCTCTTTTCAGATGGCAGTGACCTTGTGGTGACTCAGAAGGCACCACAGTGCTGAGAAGAAGTGACAGAGGAGTGCTCAGCACTGAAGTACCTTCCACAGCTCAGGGTCCATTGCAGAAGAGATGGCGGAAAGAATGTCAGACCCAAAGGAAGGGTAGGACTCCTTACAATGTGCTTCTCCAGACACAAAATGGCCTGGATATCCATGACCTCACAGTGCCTGATACTACCTACACAAGACCATCATAGTAGGAAGAAAAGATCATGACATTAAAATAAAAGAGAGAATGATTGAGAGGGGGAGGACATATGATGAAGAGTGAGTTTCAAAGGGGAAAGTGGGAGTGGGGGAGGAAGGGAGTTACCATGGGATATTGTTTACAATTATGGAAGTTGTCAATAAAAAATATTTTAAAAAATGAAAAAAACATAGATTGAACTAACAGATTGAATTAAAAGCGGGATCTTTCTATGTGTTAACTCCAAGAAATGTCCCTCACCATCAAAGAAAGATGTGGACAGGGTGAAAGGATGGAAAATTTTATTCCAAGCAAACAGAACAGTTGCCATTATTCTAACATCTTACAAAATAGACCCCAAACCAAAACTAGTCAGAAGAGATTAAACAAGGTCACTTCATATTGATTAAGAGGGCAATCTACGAAGAGGATATTACAATTTTAAACTTATATGTACCCAACACAAGTACACCAAATTTCATAAAATAGATACTACTGAATGGAAAGACGCAATGGGTAACTTCAATAACCCACGCTCACAAAATTTGCACAGATATCTGAATAACATAAAAAAGAGAAACATCTGAGCTGTGACATCAGAAATCAAATGAATATTCTATCAGAACAATATAAAATATATATTCTTCTCAGTTGCACGTAGAAATTTCTCTAAAAGAAAAGGGATAATATAATAGTACACAAAGCAAATTTTAACAAATATAGAAACATAGAAAAATTTATTGTGCTTTACCTTATTCCAGTGCAACACACATAGAGATCAATAACAAAAGAAAGTATAGAACATAAAAAAGCTCATGGAGATATGCAACACATGATTGAATGATGACTTTGTAACAAATCAAGAGGGAAATGAAAATATTCCTAGAATCAAATGAAAGCACAAACTACCAAAATCTATGAAATATAATAAAAGCAGTCCCAAGAGGAAAGTTTATACCTGTAAATCTCTAAATTAAAAAACCAAAGAGATCATACATAACTTAATTGTGAACTTTAGGACCTTAGAAAAAGGAGCAATTCAATCTAAAAATTAATAGAATAGTGACTAAGCAAGGGAAGCACAATAAATCACCAAACACTACAAATAAGAAATTACTAATATTATGGAAGAAATTAATGAAATATATATGACAAAAAATACAAAGAATCAATGAAACAAAGATTTGGTTCTATTGAAAACACACCCTTAGCAAAACTAACCAAAAGAGAGAATACCCAAACTAATAAAATTCAAGATGAAAGGAGAAACATTACAACAAATACTAATGCAACTCAGGAAATCATTAGGACATGCCTTATAACTTATACTCCATTAACCAGAAAACCTAAAAGAAACAGGTGAATTTAACTTCCTACCATATTTAAAAAGAAAAAATTTGAACTGAGATAAAGAATTTAAATTTATCTATTAGAAGCACTGTTTGCAGGCATAATCAAAATCTCGTAAATAAAAATATACATCCCAGTTGAATTCATAGCTGAATTTTACCAGAAGTATAAAGAAGAATTACCATGGATACTTTTCAAACAGTTTCATAAACTAGAAAAAGAAGGGATACTGCTAAACTCTTTGTACATAGCCAGTATTATCCTGATACCCTAATCAGATAAATATACATCAAAAAGAAAAATACAGACCAATTTGTATGATGAACATATATCCAAAATTAACAAAATATTTGCAAACTGAATTCAAGAATACATTAGAAATATAATTCAATTATATTCTTATCATTATATTTATAATATATTATATATAGTATTATTATATTTGTATTGTTAATATTAATTTTTTTTTCTTTTTTTAATTTTCTTTTTTTCTTTATTACTTAGTTTTGTATTCAGCAAATACACTCAGTTTGGTAGAATTATTAGGCTCATCTGTGACTTACACCCTCCCCTTGGCCCCTCCTTGTTGAGGTACATGGGTCATGCATTGTGCAGTTAGCCCACAGTTATGTGTAAGATAAATGTCTCTGCATATCATGACCCAACATGTGGTTCTGACATTCATTCCGCCCCCTCTTCCACAAAATTTCCCTGAGCCATGTTGGGTTCATTTTTGGTCTGCTTCACTGATGATGTTTTGGGGACCTCTGAGGCTCTGGCTCCCTGATTGGGTAGGAGTTGATTTTTCTCTGTGTTGATCTCCTTCCCCCGTGTACTAGTATCTGGTTCATCAGGAAAACTGCACCCCTGCTTGTTTCTCCAATTTTTCTTAGTTTCAGCCGGGGCCCTTTTGAGGTATGATGGGGTGGCACTCTCCTTAGGATCTACATCCATCTGAAAAAGAGAAGCAGATTCTCCAACGGAGAGTAAGTTAGCACCAGGACAAATGAGATAACGCTTACTTTTTTTATAGAGAATTTACTAGGTGTAGGCCCTCTGGTAGCCCATGATTGATAGTAGCTTGATATTGGCGAGTGGGCTTATGTTTGGATATGGTTCTGACTTGTTTCCCAGCTCCAGCTATGGGTCCCATACCACTGAGGAGATCAGTTAGCCAAATTAAGAGCAGTTGGTTCCCCACCGTGGCTGTGTGCCACTATTGCGCTTGTGTGGGCATCACAACAGGTTATTTGCTGCTAAGTAGGTAGACCATGAGTTGCTTGGACAGATATTGGTCATTTTCCCCCAGTTGCCCATGTAGCACCTTCTGGCACTAGACATGCTGACTGTCTGGGGACTGACTGTCTTCCAACTTCCAGCCATGCCATTCCATTTTGCATGTCAACCACATAAGGTGACTTCAGCAGTAGGGTCTTACCAATAACCTTTCGTGGTTCATCAAGTACTCTGACAGAAATCTGTCTGTCTTTTAGGAAAACTTGTAGGTCTCTCTGATTAAAAGCTCATTGTGGATGATAGCCCCATGCTGGTACTGGGAGTTACAGGTCAGTGCCCACTAAGAAAATGAGGAAAAAGATAACTAATATACAGGAGTTAGAGAGAAGAGAGGGAAGAGGGAGAGGGAGAAGGAGGGATGGAAGATGTAAAAGATTAAGGTTAGTCGTAAGCCTACCCTCTCCAGTGTCTTGTGGTTCAGGTGTTCCCTGTAAGGGCCTGGTGAAGGATCAGTCATTTCGTCTGTCTTTTAGTAAGTAGAATTTTATGGTACCATTGCCATTTAGGTCTAGATTTGTGTTTTCCACCCCTTTGATGCCCTCTCCTCCCTCCCGTTCCATCCTAGTGTCTAGTCCACGAGATGCTTGCTGGATATGTAAGGTATCTTGGGTAGATTCAGGTTAGGTGCTGTAGATGAGTGAGAGTATGCGGCGATTTTTTTTCTGTGATTGGGTAATTTCACTGAGAATGATGTGTTCCAGGTTCCACCATTTTTCCTCAAATTTCATTGTGTCATTTTTTTCTTACTGCTGTATAGAATTCCTTTGTGCAGATATACCACATCTTAGTTATCCATTCTTCTAGTGATGAACATCTGGATTGATTCCAGCTCTTAGCTATTACAAATTGAGCCGCCACAAACATGGTTGAGCAAATCTCTCTAGCCTGTGGTTTGAAGGTTTTAGGGTAGATGCCCAGTAAGGGAATAACTGGGTCTGTTGATATCTCTATACTCAGTTTTTTCAGAAGTCTCCATATTGCTTTCCAAAGTGGTTGTACCATCCTACATTCCCACCAACAGTGGATGAGTGTTCCTACTTCTCCACATCCTCATCAGCGTTTATTTTTATTTGACTTTTTGATGTTTGCTATCCTAATTGGTGTGAGGTGGAATCTCATAGTTATGTTAATTTGTATTTCTCTGATAATTAGGGGTGATGAACATTTTAAGTGTACGTTTGGCATTTGTATTTCTTCCTCTGTGATCTGCCTGTTCAGCTCTTTGCCCCATTTTGTAAGTGGGGTGTTTGACTTCTTACTGTTTAGATTTTTGAGTACTTTGTAGATTCTAGAGATTAAACCTCTATCAGTTGGATAACCCGCAAATATTTTCTCCCATTCTGTGGGTAAACTATTGGCTTTGCTTATTGTATGCTTGTCTGTAAAGAAACTCTTCAGCTTCATGTGATCCCATTGGTTGAGTGATGGTTTAAGATCATGAGCTACTGGGGTTTTGTTCAGGAAGTCTTTTTCCATTCCTATATCATGGAAAGTACTTCCTAAATTTTCTTCCAGTACTATTCGAGTTTCTGGTCTTATATTGAGGTCTTTGATCCATTTGGACTTGAGTGTAGTGCATGGTGAAATGTGTGGGTCAAGTTTCAGTTTCTTGCATATGGTTATCCAGTTTGTCCAGCACCATTTGTTGAAGATGCTGTCTTTTTTCCAGCCTATATTGTTCTGGCCTTTATTGAATATCAAGTAGCCATAGTTGCTTGACCCAAAGTCTGGGTCCTCAAGTCTATTCCATTGGTCTATACTCCTGTTTTTATGCCAGTACCATGCTGTTTTTATTACTATGGCTTTGTAATATAGCTTTAGATCAGGTATGGTGATGCCTCCAGAGATATTTCTTTTGCTGAGGATATGTTTTGATATGTGAGGCCTTCTGCCTTTCCATATTAAATTTGAGATCATTTTTTCAATGTCTGTGAAGAACACTGTAGGGATTTTAGTTGGAATTGCATTAAATCTGAATATTGCCTTTGGTAGGATTTTCATCCTCACAATGTTAATTCTGCCTATCCAGGAACACGGGAGGTCTTTCCATTTTCTCAAGTCCTCCTCAATTTCTTTTTTGAGTGTTTTTATGTTTTCGTTGTATAGATATCTCACTTCCTTGGTTAACGTTATTCCAAGGTATTTTTGTTGTTGTTGTTGCTACTGGAAATGGGACTGTGTCCCTTATTTCTTTCTCTGTATCTTTGTCGTTTGCATATAGGAAGGCTACTGATTTTTGTGCATTGATTTTGTATCCTGCTACTTTGCTATAGGAGTTAATCACCTTCAGGAGTTTTGGGATGGAGACTCTCGGGTCTCTTACATATACAATTATGTCATCAGTGAATAAAGCTAACTTAACTTCTTCCTTTCCAAATTGTATCCCTTTTATTTCCTTCTCCTGTCTTATTGCTTGAGCTAGGACTTCCAGTACTATATTGAAAAGAAGAGGTGAGAGTGGACAACCCTGTCTTGTTCCTGATCTTAATGGGAATTCCTCCAGTCTCTCTCCATTAAGTATTATTTGGGCCTTCAGAGCTTTGTATATTGCCTTTATTAGGTTAAGATATGAAACAACCATGCCAATTCTCTCCAATGTTTTGATCATGAAGTGATGTTGTATCTTGTCAAAGGCCTTTTCTGCATCTATCAAAATGATCAAGTGATTTTTATGTTTAACTTTGTTTATGTGGTGTATAACATTAACAGATTTCTGTATGTTGAACCACCCCTGTGTTCCTGGGATGAATCCCACTTGGTCCAGGCGGATAATGCTTTTGATGTGTTGTTGGATTCGGTTTGCAAGGATTTTGTTTAGGATCTTTGCATATAAATTCATCAGGGAAATAGGCCTGTAGTTTTCTTTTCTTGTGGCATCTCTGCCTGGTTTTGGAATTAGAGTGATGCTAGCTTCATAAAAGGAGTTGGGTAGCTTTCCCTGTTCACCAATTGTGTGGCACAGTTTCAGGAAGATTGGTTTGAGTTCTTCCATGAATGTTTGAGAGAATTCAGCTGAGAAGCCATCTGGTCCTGGACTCTTGTTTTTTCAGATTTTTTTTTTATTACTTTTTCAATCTCCATGAGTGTGATGGGTTGATTGAGGTGATTAAACTGCTCTGTGCTTAGCTTTGGTAAATGGTATGCATCCAGGAATTTATCCATCTCCTCCACATTGTTCAGCTTTGTGGATTAGAGGTTTTTGAAATAAGTCCTGATGATTCTCCCAATTTCATTTATGTCTGTTGTGATCTCTCCTTTTTCATTTTGAATTTTGTTAATTTGAAGCTTCTCCTTTTTTTGCTTGATCAGATTGGCCAGGGGTTTGTCAATCTTGTTTATTTTTTCAAAGAACCAGCTCTTTGTTTTGTCAATTATCTTAATTGTTTCCTTGGTTTCCAATTCATTGATTTCTGCTCTGATTTTAATTATTTCTTTTCTTTTGGAGCTCTTTGGGTTGGATTTTTCTTGTTTTTCCAGTGCCTGTAGGTGGATGGTTACGTTACTGATTTGGGACCTTTCTCTTTTTTATGAAGGCATTGAGTGCTATGAATTTTCCCCTGAGGACCGCCTTCATTGTGTCCCATAAGTTTTGGTTCGATGTGTTCTAATTGTCATTCAATTCCAGGAATTTTGAAATTTCATTTTTTATTTCATTCACTATCCATTTATTGTTTAAAAGTGTGCTGTTCAGTTTCCAGGTGCCATTGGGATTTTTGATGGGTCTTTTGTTGTTGATTTCTAGCAATATAGCATTGTGATCTGATATCATGCAGGGAATTATGTCAATCTTCCTAAATATGTGGAGGCAGTCTTTGTGACCCAGTATATGGTCTATTTTAGAGAATGTTCCATGGGGCTGCTGAGAAGAATGTGTAGTCTGTGGATTTGGGATGGAAAGATCTGTAGATGTCCGTTAGATCTAAGTGATCTATGGTTTTGTTGAGCTCTCTTACTTCCCTGTTGAGTTTCTGTTTGGATGATCTGTCTATTACTGATAATGGTGTATTGAAGTCTCCAGCTATGATTGTGTTGGTGGTTATTTCTGTTTTATTGTCAAGTAGGTTTTGTTTTATGAACTGTGGTGCCCCTGTGTTTGGTGCATACAGATGTATGATTGTAATATCCTCTTGATGGATCGTTCCCTTCATAAGTAGGAAGTGGCCTTCTTTGTCTTTTTTGATTATTTTTGGTTTGAAGTCTATTTTATCTGATATTAATATAGCTACGCCTGTTTGTTTCTTATTCCCATTTGCTTGGAATATTGTTTTCCACCCTTTCACCCTGAGGAGGTGTCTATCTTTAGTGGTGAGGTGGGTTTCTTGAAGCCAACAGATTGAGAGGTCTAATTTTTTGATCCATCATGTTAGCTTGTGTCTCTTGATGGGTGAATTAAGGCCATTAATATTTAGGGTAATGACTGTGAGATTTGATTTGATCTCTGCCGTATTGTGGTGGTAAATGTGGGCTGATGTTTTCATGGACTTTGAAGTTTTTTGTGCCTACTCTGAGTTTGGTTGTTTTGATCTACTTCTTGTAGGCAGTTGAGTTTGATTATTTGTTTATTCTCTGTGGAGAATTTCCTGAAGTACTCTCTGTAGGTTTGGTTTTGTGCCTCGGCCAGCGGGGCTTCAACGGGAGCACAGACCCCAGAAAACCTGAAATGAAAGGGACAAGAGACACAAGGAACCGACAGCAAGACAGGAGTCTGATCAAGCTGCAATTTTTATTTTTCTCAGGGTGCCTTTTATACAGCAGAACAGGGAAGTTTGTCAGCAGTTTAGGTATTGCTACAGTTCTGTTTCAATAGGATAAGGTCCCGGCCCCAACGCCACAAGTTGTTCCACAGGATAAGGCCCCAGCCCCAAAGCCACAAGATAATGACTTCCTCATTATTTAGGGGTTACATTGTTCTTTCTCCGTGCATGGGTTAACAAACAACTGCAGACCTTGTAACTTTCCAGACCAGACAACTTATCACAAAATGGAGTCATTATTCAAGATGGAGGCACTTTTGGTTTCCTAGTGCCCAATGGTTCCCCACAGCTTTGTGTTCATATAATTGTAAAGCTGAGTTTTGTCGTGGAATGTTTTTCTTTCACCATCTATTATGAGGGATACTTTTGCTGGGTAGAGTAGTTTGGGTTGGAAGCCATAGGTTCTTAGACTTTGCAGTGTTTCATTCCAGGCCCTTCTAGCTTTTAGGGTTTCCATTGAGAAGTCTGAAGTAATTCTGATGGGGTTACCTTTGAAGGTGGTGTGCTGTTTTTCCGTAGCTGCTTTTAGGATTTTCTCTTTGGTATCAATGTTTAGAATCTTAATGACAGTATGTCTTGGAGAGTTTCTCCTTTGGTCCAGTCTGTTTGGGGTTCTATCGGCTTCTTGTATCTTGATGGGCCTATCTTTTAAGAGACTAGGGAAGTTTTCTTCAATTATTTTGTTAAATAAGTTCTCCATGCATTTGGTCTGAATTTCTTCTCCTTCTGGTATTCCAATGATCCTGATATTAGGACGTTTAAGTGTATCCCACAATTCCCTCATGTTCTGTTCACAGGAACTTTTGAACTTACTGAAATTTTTGAACTCTTGAACTGTTTCTTCCATCTTGTCTTCCAGATCAGAGTTTCTATCCTCCACTTGGGTGACTCTATTCTTGAGAGCTTCTAGAGAGTTTTGGACTTGTTCAATTAAGTTTGCATTTTCTACTACTTTTCTATGTATAATTTCCATCCCTCTGTCAAGTTCCCTTTTCACATAATTTTCTGATTTTCTTGATGATTCTTGGAATTCATCCTTGCATTTCTTTATGTCTTCATTTAGCATGGCCAGCTGATTTTTAAGGTCTTTTTTTTTTTTCACTGTCCCTCAAATCTCTTAACTTTCTTTGAACTCCTTCCAATTTCTTATCTATTAGTTCTAGTTTAGTGGTGGCAGCATCCACATGATTATCGGTCCTTTGTTGCTTTCCTGCAAGTTCTACCAGTAGGTTGGTCAGGGTTGCATTGCTCATAGGTTCAATTTGGTGTTCTGATCCTAATGGTTCTTCTATGTTTTGGTTAGATGTATTCATTGTAGGATTGGGTGATCTAACTGGATTTTCTTGCATTTGATTTTTCATGTTATTTCTTTTGCGCTGTGGTCTGCCCATGACAGTGTATTGGCACGTAGGTGGGTGTATCAGCCTGAGCTCGAGCACAATGGGAATCTGAGGTAGCCTGGGGCAGTTGCTAAGCAGCCTGGGCTTTGGCTCTCACTTGCCAAAGCCACCTATCTACTGCCTGGCAAGGGCGCCAAAGTTGCCTGATTTCTCAAGTGGTAATGTGCCAAAGCTGCCTGCGTTAGAGCTAGGAGTGGCACTGAGGCACCAAGCACTGAAGCAGCCCGAACTCTGGCTGGGAACACTGGGACCCAGAAGCAGTCTGCGCTCCCCCACCACAGGATAATGGTGGCCAGCCGGCATGGCAGACAGGTAGGGGATGGCACCTGAGCAGGCGCACACGAGAGACACAGTCTGAGCTTGTGTGGCAGTTGCTGTGGGACTGAGCTCACTCAGTAAGTGGGCGAGTGGACGAGTGTGCGGAGCAGTCTAAGCTTCTGCATGCAGGGATCGATTGGTGCCCTGGCGCGCAGGGGCAGCAGTGGCAGCAGTGGCAGCAGCGTCGGGTGTGGCAGCAGCTGTGGCGCTGTGGACACGGCGGTTATTTGGAGGGGGGATGGGCTACCCACCCGCGAGGGGATCCGCGATTGCCTGTTTCCCCCGCCTCTGTGCCCTCCCAGATTTTGCTCCCCTAAAAGCCCCAATGAATGCTTAATATCTTGCCTTTCTTTCTCCGGGATTTGCAGCACAGCTAGGCGGTCGCCATCTTGGCTGGAAGTTGTATTATTAATATTAATTTAACTGAACAAGTTGACTATGTTCTAGAGATACAGGAATACTTCAGGCTTTGCAAACCAACAATTGTAATATATCTCATAAATTCACTCAAGGACAGAAATCACAAATACATCTCAAATTATAAAGAAATTCTAACAGACATTCTAAGAATCAGGGAAACAATCCCATTCATAATTGCAACAATTAACCAAATCTTAAATAAACATAACAAAGGAAGTGAAAGTCCTTTACAATAAAGACTGTAAAGCACTGAATAAAAAAAAATAAGAAAACACTGGACAATAAAAATAAACCACTCATTTTTGTGGATTGGAAGAATTGATATTGTTAAAATGGCTGTATTACCAAAAGTAATGCACATATTTAAAACACCCTCCACTACAATTCCAATGCCACTCTTCATAGATTAAAAAAAGTATCTTAAAATACACATGGAGGGCTGGAGGAATGGCTTAGTGGTTAAGGCGCTTGTCTGCAAAGCCAAAGGACCCAGGTTCAATTCCCCAGGGCCCACATTAGCCAGATGCACAAGGAGGTGCACGCATCTGGAGTACATTTGCAGTGGCTGGAGGCCCTAGCACACCCATTTTTTCTCTCTCTCTTCCTCTCTCTCTGTCCCTTTCTCTATCAAATAAAATAGATAAATAAAAATAATATATAAAAAATTTAAAAAAATAACACATGGACGCACAGAACACTCCAGATATCTAAAGCAAGCCTGAGCAAAAAAATAATGCTGAAGGTATTTTCATACTTGATTTCAAGGTATGGTAACAAAAACAGCAAGGTATTTAAATCAAAACAAAAGAAAACATGTAGATCAATGGAACAGAATAGAGGACCCAGAAATAAATATGCAGCTACAGCCACCTGATTTTTAACTAAATGCTAAACTAATAGTAATAATAATTGGAGGGAAGATCGGCTCTTCAAACAATGTAGCTGGGAAATATCTACACCTAGAAGGATGAAACTTGATCTCTATCTCTCAGCCTGCAGAAAAATCAACCCCTAATGGATCAAAGACTTTGTTATAAGAACTAAAACTCAGAAATTGTTAGAAGAAAAAGCAGGGAAAGCATTTCAAGGTTTAAGCACAGGCAAGGATTTTCTGAATAGGACCCAAGGTACTCAGGAAATTATGCCAACAATAGACAAATGGGAACTCATGAAATTAGAAATCTTCAGTACAATAAAGGAAAGAGTGACTCAAGTGAAGAGATAGCCCAAAGATTGGGACAAAATCTTTGCTAGCTAGACATTATAAAGAAGATTAATATTTTAAATATGTAAAGAACTCAAAAAACTAACCAAGAGCTAACCAAGAAACATTTTAACTTTGAAATTCTAAAACTCTTTTAAAATATAAAATAAATAGAAGTATATTATTTATTAGAAGTATATTATGTGTATTATGTATTAGGTTTACACACATATTTTAATTAACATATTCTCTTAGTAATTTTAAAACATATTCTCGGAAAATTATGAGACTATGAAGATTTAAACCATCTATTACCTAACAAATATGGATAGAATATTCTAACCAATCACGTTTTGTGAGAATTAGCCAAAGTTCTTAGTCATTTAGGAGTTGCTGTTCAAAGAGTGGGATTTGAGGCTAACAGTTGTTTCTTTTCAGACCCTAACCTCTACTTCCCCTCACCAACACCCAACCCCGGTAGTATTATGCTTAACTTTTCTTTCCAGTTGATTTGTGTTTGATTTTTAAGCCCCTCATTTGGACAATTCAGGGTTTTGCCAATATATAATAATTTTCCAGAATAATATGAAACTTATTATATCTGTCAAAATTCAAATAATCTCAATTCTCTATCCCTGATTATAGTAGATAATAATTTATTGAGCTTTTACTATATGCAAACATTATATTAACCACTCTCATTTAATGTTTTCTGCGGCATATCACCTTCACATTTTGAAAATGATGAACTTTCTTAGAATCATAGAGTATATGATAGAGTAGGGTTTCAACTTAGTAATTGTCTTGTAGAAACCAAATACTTGTTAAAACATAATGTTTCCTCAAAGAAGATATTTAAGAAGAGCAGGTAAGCAAGATGGGAGTGCTAACTATATATTATTTTTCTGTCCTCCTTATAGTCATTTGGGATACTTCTGAGAGGAAACACAGCCAAGGATCTACACTAATGATTCAAAATTCTCCTGAGTACATTAACTACTCCAGAGACTACTTCTAGTGTCTTCACTTCCCATACTTCACCTCATTTAAGTGGAATGACTATTGTATAACATGTCCTAAAGTCAAGGAAAGACCTTTGGATGGTGCAGGAAGATATGAGAGATGTAAGTATCTCCCTTCCTGCCTTGCCTGGGTCTTAATTTCCAAGATTTTCTCTGCCTTTGTGACAAGATGCCTAATGTCTCTGCTTTGCCTGTGCTGTAACCAATGCCCCTGCAATGCTTTTTCCCTTAAGAATGGATGAATTTACTATCATTGGCATACTAATTTAATCCTTCTTTTTTTGCCTTTGGAACAGAATATTTTGGCAAGCTTAGTAGGGTAAAACCATGAGATGAACCAAGAGGGAAAAACTGGGACATATTGGGAGTGAATTGGTTTTACTTAGATTTGGTTTTTACAAATGCATAGATTTTGTCAAAATAATTTTATTATTGAGTCTAACTTTCTGAAATCAATCTAGCTAAGGTTTCTTTTCGCAGTGGTTCTACTTTATCCAACTACAAGTAAAACATAAAATTCCCAGTGAAAAGAATCCTGGTTCTCATCTTATGGAGTCTACTTTAGCTCTGTGTGTATATCTGTGCTTGTAGACATGAAGGCATGTGTGCACGTGCCTGTGCATATATGGGTATGCCTCTGTTAAGCTAGATTGGGAGGATAGTGAATAGGAAGGATAAAGAATAAGTGATATTAAGCAGAACACATCTTGCAGTCAGAAGAAAAATTTAGTACTTGATTCCCCAAAATACATGTTAGACAGTATAAAGTTTCTGTAACTCTTTTGATCCTATTCCATATACAGTGACATAATTTATCTTTAAAGAAATGAACTCACACATTTTTATAAAATCTGTAAAAAGTGCAGAATGAAATATCAGAAAAGCTTACAGTGAAAATAATTTTCTAACTGTGTGCTTGACTGTGGAGCAAGTTTGCAGTCATCTTGGTGAACATTTTCTCTTCTGCATTGGTGCCAGAGAATAGTATTTTTAAAGACAATGAGGGAGGTTGGGGGTGTGAATTCTAAGGCAATCCCAAAATTTATGAGAGCCTTATCATCTGACAAATCAAATCATATCCATCTCTAAGTCATGAACACTTCTCTGTCTTCCGATAATTTGGCTCAGGTCAAATCAGTTCAAGAAACACATGCTCTGTGCTTATTATTTACCAGAATTGATCATACTTGCTGTGAATGAAGATGATGCAAATGGGGTTCCTGCCTTTGAACATCTTATGGTCAAAGAGGAAGACAAATATTCTTAGTGCAATCTGTTAAGATCTGCTACAGAGGGTAGTAACTAAAGCTGATGACACCCTTGTGCGTCTGACTAAGGTAGCTACTAGGTGTGCGCAAATGCATGTGTTTGTGTGAATATACCTATTGTGAGGGGGTTATAAGATGGGGAGTAGGGAAAGATAATGAGGGAAAATTTTCAGTGTACAACTTGCTGTAGGTGAGGGTAGAAAGGATTTAAGATGAGCTTTTGTCACATGAATAGTGGAGGTGTTTAATTTTAATTGCCAAATTGACTGGATTTAGAATCATCATGGAAACACATGTCTGCCTGTGGTTTAACTGAGGAGAGAAGACCTAATCTGAACGTGGGTGCTACCATTCTATAGGCTGGGATCTCCGGCTGAATAAAAGAGAGATAATCAGCTGAGTACCAGCACTTCTCTCTCTCTCTCTCTCTCTCTCTCTCTCTCTCTGTCTCTCTCGCTCTCTCGCTCTCTCTCTCTCTCTCTCTCTCTCTCTCTCCTTGGTTGTGGATGCAATGTGGCCTGATGACTCACACTCCAGCTCCCACAACTTCTTCACCATAATGGGCTGTACCCTAGCACTGCTTCTTTAAATTGTTTGGGTCAGTTATTTTGTCAGAGCAACCAGAAAATTACATAACACAGTAATGCATGTTTTGGACCAGGCCATTTGCTTTAGATCTTACAAAGTGAATATGCAGCTAAAAGCACCAAACAGCTAACCTAAGTGCACTAGAATTTTCTCCCCAATGCCATGTCCCAAAGTTATTCTTAAGGCCAATTATGAGTTCAAATCTTTTGTCTCTTTGGCTCATAAACCCTTCTAGATGCTAAACCTGTTACTAGATATGCATTAATTTTTTAAAGTTTATTTTTATTAGGTATGGACATACTTGGTATGTAAACAACACGTGTTGGTACCATCCTTTCCCTCATCTGGGCACACTCATGTTTTTTCAGAGGACAACTTTTGGGTAGGTCTTCATCTGTTCTCCTCCCCTCATTTAAGGCAGGGTTTCTCATTTGTTGTTCTTGCTGCCCTCACTCTGAGCTTCTGGGAAATTCTCCTGCCTCTGCCTCCTATTCAGTATTAGAGTGCTGCCACTGCAGAGGCCAGCCAGGGCTTCTAGCTTCTTACAGTGATCTTGTGGCTGAACTTGCATACTCCAGTTTGAGCAATGAGTGCTTCATAGATACTGCCTAAAAGTATCTTTTAAATTTTTGAAGGGAAACTCCTATAGCCCAGTTTATTTTTCAATTCAAAGTGTTCTTCAATTTGAATGTGAAATGCTGAAACTATACATTTACTCTCCTCTAAGTGAAATTTGGCATTTTTCTTCTAGTTTATAGATAGGTAACCAAGTTATACCAATATTAGAAATACCTATGACTTTGTTCACAACAGAACTCATAAGTATTTTTATATTACATTGCAGTTGTTGACGATATCTCCAAATATTGAAAGTTATAATTATTTAAAATGGTATTTTTTAGATCCACCACTATATTTAAAAATTACTGTGTTAATAATGACACATTGTCTTTCTTATATTGCTAACACTCATGTATAACTATTCACATGTTTTTTATAAAACTATCTGGTGTTAATTGTATTTTTATTTAACTGGTTTCCTTTGTAACTATACATTTGGGTATTTAAAACATTTTGAGGCATTTTCGATGATAAATAAAGGATTACTATCTCAACTCCAGCATTGGACCTTAAGATTTATATTTTAAATTACCCTCCCTTCTGGAAAAGTGCTGTGAAATCTTGATTACTGCTCACAGATTCTCTCCAGGGGTATTGGCAACCTTCTTTAATAACTCTCCTCAAGTAAGTGATTCAGTCATTCTTATTTATTAAGTAAATTAACTAAGCATTATGTTGTGTCTAATAGACACAGAATGGAAGGGATATGGCTCCCAAAGGAGGTTTTCAACTATGGGAGTGGATCATAGATGATGGAAGGTCTGGAGCAATAATGATGGGCTCATAGTAGGGGGACGGAGCTGTTTAAGCTTAATAGGAACCCAGCAAGCTGGAGGTTTAACATGGGGATTCTGTTGCATTGGTATCTTTGCTATTTTAAAAGTTCACTCAGCTGAGGTTGATTTTACACAGTGACAGCTGAAACTGCAGAAAGAGTTAGCTACCCTTTGAGGTAAGTTATTAGGTTATTTTTTTCTAAGAAACATGTGATTTCTGAAAGGTATTTCAACTTTTTAAATTCTTATTTTTAATTTTTTTGTCCATTTTTATTTTTTTATTTATTTGAGAGCGACAGACAGAGAGAAAGAGGCAGATATATATACAGAGAGAATGGGCACACCAGGGCCTCCAGCCACTGCAAACGAACTCCAGATGCATGTGCCCCCTTGTGCATCTGACTAATGTGAGTCCTGGGGAATCAAGCCTCAAACCAGGGTCCTTAGGCTTCACAGGCAAGCACTTAACCACTAAGCCATTCTCTCCAGCCCTAATTCTTTTATTTTAAAGAAACATTGGAGTATTTACGTGCGTTGGGTGAATTTGTGCATGTGGGTTCATAATACGTGCATGAGTGCACGTGTTTGTGGGGGTGCATTTACTCATGGGTGTGCATGTGTGTTGAGGCCGATGTTGATGTGAGCTGCTTTTTTTTTTTTTCTTTTTTTTGGCATTTTTTTTTTATTAGTCAGTTCTGTATTCAGCAAATACAGTCAGTTTGGTACCATTATTAGGCTCATCCGTGACCTACCCCCACCCCTTGGCCCCTCCTTGTTGAGGTAGACGGGTCATGCATTGTGGAGTAAGCCCACAGTTATGGGTAAGCTAAATGTCTCTGCATATCGTGACCCAACATGTGACTCTGACGTTCTTTCCGCCCCCTCTTCCCCAAAATTTCCCTGAGCCATGTAGGGTTCATTTTTGGTCTGCTTCAGTGATGAGGTGTTGGGGGCCTCTGAGGCTCTGGCTCTCTGATTTGGTGGGAGTTGATTTTTCTCTGTGCTGATCTCCTTCCCCCGTGTGCTGGTGTCTGGTTCATCAGGAAAACAGCCCCCTTGCTTGTTTCTCCAATTTTTCTTAGTTTCAGCCGGGGCCCTTTTGAGGTATGATGGGATGGCTCTCTCCTTAGGATCTACATCTATCTGAAAAAGAGAAGCAGATTCTCCAACGGAGAGTAAGGTAGCACCAGGACAAATGAGATAACCCTTACTTTTTTTTTTTTTTTTAGAGAGAATTTAATAGGTGTAGGCCCTCTTGTAGCCCACAATTGATGGTAGCTTGATATTGGAGAGTGGGCTTATGTTTGGATATGGTTCTGACTTGTTTCCCAGCTCCAGCTATGGGTCCCATACCAGTGAGGGGATCAGTTAGCCAAATTGAGAGCAGTTGGTTCCCCACCGTGGCTGTGTGCCACCACTGCACTTGTGTGGGCATCACAACAAGTTATTTGCTGCTAACTAGGTTAGACCATGCGTTGCTTCGATAGATATTGGTCAATTTCCCCCAGTCGCCCATGTAGCGCCTTCTGGCACTAGACGCGCTGACTGTCTGGGGACTGACTCTCATCCAACTTCCAGCCATGCCATTCTAATTTGCATGTCAATCACATAAGGTATCTTCAGCAGTAGGGTCATACCACTAACTTTGGTGGGTTATCAAGTACTCTGACAGAAATCTGTCTGTCTTTTAGGAAACCTTGTAGGTCTCTCTGATCAAAAGCTCATTGTGGATGATAGCCCCATGCTGGATCTTGGAGTTACAGGTCAGTGCCCACTAAGAAAATGAGGAAAAAGATAACTAATATACAAGAGTTAGAGATAAGAGAGAGAGAGACAGGGAGAGGGGAAGTGAGGGAGGGAAGATGTAGGAGATTAAGGTTAGTCTTAATCTTACCCTCTCCAGTGTCTTGTGGTTCAGGTGTTCCCTGTAAGGGCCTGGTGAAGGATCAGCCATTTGGTCTGTCTTTTAGTAAGTAGAAGATTATGGTACCATTGCCGTTTGGGTCTAGATTTGTGTTTCCCACCCCTTTGATGCCCTCCCCTCCCTCCCCTTCCATCCTAGTGTCTAATCTAGGAGATGCTTGCTGGGTATGTAAGGTATCTTCGGTAGATTCAGGTTAGGTGCTGTAGATGAGTGAGACTATGTGGCGATTTTTTTTCTGTGATTGGGTAAGTTCACTGAGAATGATCTGTTCCAGGTTCAACCATTTTTCCTCAAATTTCATTGTGTCATTTTTTCTTACTGCTGTATAGAATTCCATTGTGTAGATATACCACATCTTAGTTATCCATTCTTCTAGTGATGGACATCTGGGTTGATTCCAGCTCTTAGCTATTACAAATTGAGCCGCTGTAAACATGGTTGAGCAAATCTCTTTAGTCTGTGGTTTGAAGGTTTTAGGGTAGATGCCCAGTAAGGGAATAACTGGGTCTGTTGGTATCTCTATACTCAGCTTTTTCAGAAGTCTCCATATTGCTTTCCAAAGTGGTTGTACCATCCTACATTCCCACCAACAGTGGATGAGTGTTCCTACTTCTCCACATCCTCGCCAGCATTTATTATTATTTGATTTTTTGATGCTTGCTATCCTTACTGGGGTAAGGTGGAATCTCATAGTTGTTTTAATTTGCATTTCTCTGATGATTAGGGATGCTGAACATTTTCTTAAGTGTATGTTTGCCATTTCTATTTCTTCATCTGTGAACTGCCTGTTCAGCTCGTTGCCCCATTTTGTAAGTGGGGTGTTTGACTTCTTACTGTTTAGATTTTTGAGTTCTTTGTAGATTCTAGAGATTAGGCCTCTATCAGTTGGATAAACCACAAATATTTTCTCCCATTCTGTGGGTAATCTATTGGCTTTGCTTATTGTATGCTTGTCTGTAAAGAAACTCTTCAGCTTCAAGTGGTCCCATTGGTTGAGTGACGGTTTAAGTTCATGAGCTACTGGGGTTTTGTTCAGGAAGTCTTTTTCCATTCCTATATCATGGAATGTACTTCCTAAATTTTCTTCCAGTAGTATTCAAGTTTCTGGTCTTATATTGAGATCTTTGATCCATTTGGACTTGAGTGTAGTGCATGGTGAAATGTGTGGGTCAAGTTTCAATTTCCTACATATGGTTATCCAGTTTGTCCAGCACCATTTGTTGAAGATGCTGTCTTTTTTCCACCCTATATTGTTTGGGCCTTTATCGAATATCAAGTAGCTATAGTTGCTTGACCCAAAGTCCGGGTCCTCCAGTCTATTCCATTGATCTATAGTTCTGTTTTTATGCCAGTACCATGCTGTTTTTATTACTATGGCTTTGTAATATAGCTTTAGATCAGGTATGGTGATGCCTCCAGAGGTATTTCTTTTGCTGAGGATGTGTTTGGAAATGCGAGGCCTTCTGCCTTTCCATATTAAATTTGAGATCATTTTTTCTATCTCTGTGAAGAACACTGTGGGGATTTTAATTGGTATTGCATTAAATCTGTATATTGCCTTTGGTAGGATTGTCATCTTCACAATGTTAATTCTGCCTATCCAGGGACACAGGAGGTCTTTCCATTTTCTCAGGTCCACCTCAATTTCTTTTTTTAGTGTTTTTATGTTTTCATTGTATAGATCTTTCACTTCCTTGGTTAACGTTATTCAAAGCTATTTTATTTTTTTTGTTGCAATTGAAAATGGGACTATGTCCCTTATTTCTTTTTCTGTATCTTTGTCCTTTGCATAAAGGAAGGCTACTGATTTTTGTGCATTGATTTTGTATCCTGCTACTTTGCTATAGGAGTCAATCACCTTCAGGAGTTTTGGGATGGAGTCTCTCAGGTCTCTTACATATATAATCATGTCATCAGCGAATAAAGCTAACTTAACTTCCTCCTTTCCAAATTGTGTCCCTTTTATTTCCTTCTGCTGTCTTATTGCTTGAGCTAGGACTTCCGGTACTATATTGAAAAGAAGAGGTGAGAGTGGACAACCCTGTCTTGTTCCTGATCTTAATGGGAATTCCTCCAGTCTCTCTCCATTAAGTATTATTTGGGCCTTCGGAACTTCGTATATTGCCTTTATTAGGTTAAGATATGAACCAACCATGCCAACTCTCTCCAATGTTTTGCACATGAAGTGATGTTGAATCTTGTCAAAGGCCTTTTCTGCATCTTTCGAAATGATCATGTGGTTTTTATGTTTAACCTTGTTTATGTGGTGTATTACATTGACAGATTTCTGTATGTTGAACCACCCCTGTGTTCCTGGAATGAATCCCACTTGGTCAAGGTGGATAATGCTTTTGATGTGTTGTTGGATTCGGTTTGCAAGGATTTTGTTTAGGATCTTTGCATCTAAATTCATCAGGGAAATAGGCCAGTAGTTTTCTTTTCTTGTGGCATCTCTGCCTGGTTTTGGAATTAGGGTGATGCTAGCTTCATAAAAGGAGTGGGGTAGCTTTCCCTGTTCACCGATTGTGTGGCACAGTTTGTGGAAGATTGGTTTGAGTTCTTCCATGAAGGTTTGATAGAATTCAGCTGAGAAGCCATCTGGTCCTGGGCTCTTCTTTTTGGGAGGTTTTTTATTACTTTTTCAATCTCCATGAGTGTGATGGGTTGATTGAGGTGATTAATCTGCTCTGTGTTTAGCTTTGGTAGATGGTATGCGTCCAAGAATTTATCCATCTCCTCCACATTATCCAGTTTTGTGGATTAGAGTTTTTTGAAATAAGTCCTGATGATTCTCCCAATTTCACTTATGTCTGTTGTGATCTCTCCTTTTTCATTTTGAATTTTGTTAATTTGAAGCTTCACCTTTTTCTGCTTGATCAGATTGGCCAGGGGTTTGTCAATCTTGTTTATTTTTTAAAAGAACCAGCTCTTTGTTTTGTCAATTGTCTTTATTGTTTCCTTGGTTTCCAATTCATTGATTTCTGCTCTAATTTTAATTATTTCTTTCCTTCTGGAGCTCTTTGGGTTGGATTTTTCTTGTTTTTCCAGTGCCTTTAGGTGGATGGTTAGGTTATTGATTTGGGGCCTTTCTGTCTTTTTTACGAAGGCATTGAGTGCTATGAATTTTCCCCTGAGGACCGCCTTCATTGTGTCCCATAAGTTTTGGTACGATGTGTTCTCATTGTCGTTCAATTCCAGAAATTTTGCAATTTCATCCACTCTCCATTTATTGTTTAAAAGTGTGCTGTTCAGTTTCCAGGTGCCTTTGGGATTCTTGGTGGGTCTTTTGTTGTTGATTTCTAGCAATATAGCATTGTGATCTGATATCATGCAGGGAATTATGTCAATCTTCCTAAATATGTGGAGGCAGTCTTTGTGACCCAATATATGGTCTATTTTAGAGAATGTTCCATGGACTGCTGAGAAGAATGTGTAATCTGTGGATTTGGGATGGAAGGTTCTGTAGATGTCCGTTAGGTCTAAGTGATCTATGGTTTTGTTGAGCTCTCTCACTTCCCTGTTGAGTTTCTGTTTGGATGATCTGTCTATTACTGATAATGGTGTATTGAAGTCCCCAGCTATGATGGTGTTTGTGGTTATTTCTGTTTTATTGTCAAGTAGGTTTTGTTTTATGAACTGTGGTGCCCCTGTGTTTGGTGCATACAGATTTATGATTGTAATATCCTCTTGATAGATCATTCCCTTGATAAGTAGGAAGTGGCCTTCTTTGTCTTTTTGATTATATTTGGTTTGAAGTCTATTTTATCCGATATTAATATAGCTACACCTGCTTGTTTCTTATTCCCGTTTGCTTGGAATACTGTTTTCCACCCTTTCACCCTGAGGAGATGTCTGTTTTTAATGGTGAGGTGGGTTTCTTGAAGGCAACATATTGAGGGGTCTAATTTTTTGATCCATCCTGTTAGCTTGTGTCTCTTGATGGGTGAATTAAGGCCATTAATATTTAGGGTAATGACTGTGAGATTTGATTTGATCCCTGCCATATTGTGATGGTAAATGTGGGTTGGAGTTTTCATGGACATTGAAGTTTTTTTTTTGCCTACTCTGAGTTTGGTTGTTGTGATCTGCTTCTTGTAGGCAATTGTGTTTGATTATTTTCTTCTTCTCTGTGGAGAATTTCCTGAAATACTCTCTGTAGGTTTGGTTTTGTGTTCATATAATTGTAAATCTGAGTTTTGTCATGGAAAGTTTTTCTTTCACCATCTATTATGAGGGATACTTTTGCTGGGTAGAGTAGTTTGGGTTGGAAGCCATAGGTTCTTAGACTTTGCAGTGTTTCATTCCAGGCCCTTCTAGCTTTCAGGATTTCCATTGAGAAGTCTGAAGTAATTCTGATGGGGTTACCTCTGAAGGTGGTGTGCTGTTTTTCCCTAGCTGCTTTTAGGATTTTCTCTTTGGTGTCAATGTTTAGAGTCTTAATGATAATATGTCTTGGAGAGTTTCTCCTTTGGTCCAGTCTCTTTGGGGTTCTATTGGCTTCTTGTATCTTGATGGGCCTTTCTTTTAAGAGATTGGGGAAGTTTTCTTCAATTATTTTGTTAAATAAGTTCTCCATGCCTTTGGTCTGGATTTCTTCTCCTTCTGGTATTCCAATGATCCTGATATTGGGACGTTTAACTGTATCCCACAATTCCCTCATGTTCTGTTCACAGGAGCTTTTAATCTTACTGAAATTTTTGAACTCTCTAACTGTTTCTTCCATCTTGTCTTCCAGATCAGAGTTTCTATCCTCCACTTGGGTGACTCTATTCTTGAGAGCTTCTAGTGAGTTTTGGACTTGTTCAATTAAGGTTGCATTTTCTACTACTTTTCTATGTATAATTTCCATCCCTCTGTCAAGCTCCCTTTTCACATCATTTTCTGATTTTTTGATGATTCTTGGAGTTCATCCTTGCATTTCTTTATATCTTCATTTAGCATGGCCAGCTGATTTTTAAGGTCTTCTTTTTTTTCACTCTCCCTCAAATCTCTTAACTTTCTTTGAAATCCTTCCATTTTCTTATATAATCCTTCCAATTTCTTATCTATTAGTTCTAGTTTAGTGATGGCAGCATCCACACGATTGTTGGCCCTTTGTTGCTTTCCTGCAAGTTCTACCAATAGGTTGGTTAGAGTTGCATTGCTCATAGCTTCAATTTGGTGTTCTGGTCCTATTGGTTCTTCTATGTTTTGGTTAGATGTATTCATTGTGGGACTGGGTGATCTAATTGGATTTTCTTGCATTTGATTTTTCATGTTATTTCTTTTGCGCTGTGTTCTGCCCATGACAGTGTATGGGCAGATAAGTGGGCGTATCAGCCTGGGCTCAAGAACAATGGGAATCTTATGCAGCCTGGGGGCGTTGCCAAGAAGCCTGGGCTTTGGCTCTCACTTGCCAAAGCTGCCTATCTACTGCCTGGCAGGGGCGCCAAAGTTGCCTGAGTTCTCAAGCGGTAATGTGCCGAAGCTGCCTGCGTTCGAACTAGGAGTGGCACTGAGGCACCAAGCACTGATGCCGCCCGAACTCTGGCTGGGCATGCTGGGAACTGGAAACAGTCTGCGCTCCCCCGCCACAGGACAATTGTGGACAGCCGCGCGGCAGACAGAAGGTGAGTGGACGAGAGTGCGGAGCAGTCTAAGCTTCCGCATGCTGGGAACAATCTCACTTGCCAAAGCCGCCTATCTACTACCTGGCAGGGGTGCCAAAATTGCTTGAGTTCTCAAGCAGTAATGTGCCACAGCTGCCTGCGTTCAAGCTAGGAGTGGCACTGAGGCACCAAGCACTGAAGCCGCCCAGACTTTGGCTGGGAACGCTGGGAACCGGAAGCAGTCTGCGCTCCCCCGCCACAGGACAATGGCGGTCCGCTGGTGTGGCAGGCAGGTAGGGGGTGGCACCTGAGCTGACGCAAGCGAGAGATACAGTCTGAGCTTGTGAGGCACCTGCTGTGGGACTGGGCACACTCAGTAGGTGGGCGAGTGGACAAGGGTGCAGAGCAGTCTAAGCTTCCACGCGCAGGGAACGATCGGCACGCGGTAGCAGCCGTGCGGGTCCGGAGCAGCAGCAGCGGCAGGGGTGGAGCTTTGAACACGGCGGTTATTTGGGGCGTGGGGTGCCTACCTACCCGCAAGGGGATCAGCGATTCCCTGTTCCCCCACCTCTGTGCCCTCCCAGATTTCTCTCCCCTAAAAGCCACTATATACCCTTAATATCTTGCCTTTCTTTCCCCGGGATTTGCAGCGCAGCTAGGCGGTCGCCATCTTGGCCGGAAGTCCTCGTGAGCTGCCTTCTTCAATTGCTTCCCACCTAAGTTTTTGATCTAGGATCTCTTGCTTTACATGCAGCTCACAAATTCAACTAGACTAGCTACCAGCAAGTCTCAGTGAGCCTCCTGTCTCTGTTTTCTAGCACTGGAATGAGAGGCGCATGTCGTTACCCTTTTTGTCCAGCAGAATAAGGCAACGGCAATCGGAACTCTTCTCGAAGCAGTTTATTTAGGAATCCTTGACATCTGGGTGTGGGGCCCCGATACTAAGCCCTCCTCCCTCTAAATAGCCCGCCTAACCTAATCAGCAGCTGCCACGTGGGCGTAAGCAACAGGGCGCAGTCAACCACCTGATGGTGATCTAATCATACGTAGTGCTGTACATGCGCACTTTGCAGTGTGTACGATGGGGAAGCAGGAAGTGATGTTTAGTCATGATACTTGGCAGCCAGCCCAGGCGCCATCTTGTAATGGCCGCCATACTCGCAGAGACTTGGCAGGAAGCCCGGGCGGCCTTGGGGCGGCGACCTTGGCAGGAAGCCCGCGGCAACCTTGGCAGGAAGCCTGGGCGGCCATCCGCACCGGCTCTCCACATTTCCCCCTTCTTTACTAAAAATGGCAGAGAGAATGTCTGTCTTAGGTTGTCCCAAGGACCAATGTTTCTTACCCGTCATTGGGTGACAAACAGCTCGAGGTTTGGTTTTTGTCTTAGGTTGGTAGTATCCTTACCCGTCATTGGGCGACAAACAGCTCGAGGTTTGTTTTCTGTCTTAGGTTGGTAGTATGGTCAAGGAATCTTACCTGTCACTGGCTACTTTTTTAGCATGTCGAGCCATGCCTGTAAGGCTTGTATTATGAGCGCTCAATCTCGTTATGCTTTGTCCACATGTTGTATATACACCACAGTATGAAGCCGTTAATCAGAATCAGGCAAAAGGCCATAGTCCCTATGCCCGCCCATTTCTTTAAGGTGAATCCAAGTAGACAATCCTGTAGCAAGGGACGCATTTACTCTGGTAGAGTCGATGTGGATGATGGACAATCGTAGGTCTCTCATGAGCACATCAAATTTATGAGACCAATTGTCTGTAAGATAACTGGAAAGAACTCAAGACAAATTAGTTAAATTGTTATGTCAAAGTTGGAGGAAGCCAAGTACGAGTGCGGAGGCGAATGTCACGAGCTTTATCACGGATATTTGTAATTCGTTGAAGTAAGAACCGTAAGAGAGCAGGTAATAAGCACATAAGAATTATGAAACAAACCCTAAATGTGATGGAATGTCCAATCCAGGCATGAAAAGATCCCCAATCAGGTATTGCTGACTTAAGGGCTGTAAGTAAATCATTAGCTGCCTGAGCAGCATCAAAATTAAGATGAGCATCCTGTATTGTCAAAACTTCTGAATGTAAATTAATTAAATCTAAAGAAATATTATCATGATGTTATATTCCTTTTAAATGTATTTTTACCTTTTTCCAACTAGAATTAAATATTTTAGGTGTAATACAAATCCATTGAAAATCAGCATGGCATTGTAACCTAGTTTTAACTTTGAATCCTTGTATTTCTTCCCCCAAAAACCCCACAGTGTCAAATAAAGCATTTAGCTTTTTTTTTATCTTTTTCTCAATACTTTTTTGTGTCCCTAATGTAATTGAAATATTTTTAGCTAAATTATTCATGAAATGTGCAGTATGAACTTCTTGTGAAAGTGCAACAGTAGCTGTAGTAGTAGAAGCTAATAAAGTAATGAAAGCCACAATACCAGCAATGATCAATTCTATAATTCTTTTTTGTCTAGTCAAACTATTTTTAACTTTTTCTATAATTTGTAATTCCTTCTCTGAATACCAAGGCTTAGTGAGCTTAACAGGTATTATAGCAAAAACAGGTTGTTTAACTATAATTATTGAGCTACTAAAAGAAGTAATACAGTTAGACAATGAGCAATTAGTACATGTGACATTAAATATACCCTCTGTAGCATTAATCTAAGTAATTTTAGTATCCCCAGACATTATAGCATAGGGTGGTGTTATATAAGCCATAACAGTTCCTTTTGTAGGATAAGTTTCGTCCATCCGGCTGACCGGGAGCACAGGGTGGCGGCCACGGAGGCCCTGGACCAGATGGTGGAACCTCTAATTTAATTGAATCCACTCTCTCCACTAACTTTTCTAGCTCTTCATCTGAGTCTTTTTCCTCTGAACTTTTCCCTTTCTCAGACTCCAGGGATCGCTCCTCTTTTAACTGTTTTAAGACTTTTTTGTCTCTTTCAATTTCTGCTACGCATTTCCCTTCTCGATCAGTCAAACAAGAATGAACAAGTTTCCAGATAGACTTTATTCCTGGAAGAGTCAGTCCCTGGTCTTGTGCAAAATCTATGTCTCTTCCTAATTTATCCCAACCAGCAATAGTTAAATGTCCAGAAGCTACAAACCAAGGAGCAATCTCATCTACAGCTTCTATGAATCTCTGTATAGTGGCACTCTTCAGTCCTAGTCCTTTCGCTTTCAATAGATCTTTCAATACAGATGCCGTAGTTCTACTAGAAGAAGTATTACCCATTTTATAATACTTATCACTTATTTTATAATACTTATCACTTATTTTATAATACTTATCTCTTTACCCAGAACTTGAAATTAAGGCTTGTCTCTTTACCGAGAACTTGAAACTAAGGCTTGTCTCTTTACCGAGAACTTTAAACTAAGGCTTGTCTCTTTACCGAGAACTTTAAACTAAGTCCCAACTTACCTGGGAACTTACCAGCTAGCTGCAGTCTAGCTGCCCTGACTGCTCCGAGTTCTGAGTCCCCGTACGGGCCACCACTAGTCGTTACCCTTCCTGTCCAGCAGAATAAGGCAACGGCAATCGGAACTCTTCTCAAAGCAGTTTATTTAGGAATCCTTGACTTCTGGGTGTGGGGCCCCGATACTAAGCCCTCCTCCCTCTAAATAGCCCACCTAACCTAATCAACAACTGCCACGTGGGTGTAAGCAACAGGGCACAGTCAACCACCTGATGGTGATCTAATCATACGTAGTGCTGTACATGCGCACTTTGCAGTGTGAGCAGGAAGTGATGTTTAGTCATAATACTTGGCAGCCAGCCCAGGCGCCATCTTGTAATGGCCGCCATACTCGCGTAGACTTGACAGGAAGCCCTGGCGGCCTTGGGGCAGCGACCTTGGCAGGAAGCCCGCGGCAACCTTGGCAGGAAGCCCGGGTGGCCATCCGCACCGGCTCTCCACAGGCGCACACAAGCATGTTTGAGTTTTTACAAGGGCATTGGGGATCTGAACCCAGGTCCTTATATTTGCAATGCAACTACTGTATCAATGGAGCCACCGCCCCAGTGTCTCACCTTGTCTTCTCATATCTTCATAGTTAGCCTTTCAGGGATCAGAACACAGGATCAGCTGCATGTGCAAAGCATATATATTTTTAAATCAACACAATTATAAGATGGAAGAAATGTGATGGGAGCATCATAAGCCACGGAGGATCCATTTGAAAATAAACTGAAATTACATGGTCTAACTTTACACACAAATCCAATATGATTCTTTTCTGTATTATTAGAAGTGTGATATACAGAATAAAAGATGATTCTTTTGATATTTTCTGCACTTTACAGATGATACTAATGTGAATCCTACAAAATCATATTTTATGAGATTAAACATGTTCCAACAAAAGTAGAATGACCATCTTCTAAAGATTCTACAAAGGGGATTTATGAAAATAGTGTATATAGAGATTGGGTATATTCCTGAGCACTCTAAGTCTAAGAAAAATATTTTTATAAGTTATGTACAACCTGGGTTTATTTTATAGTGTCTTCTTGCTGAAAAATGAGACAAACAATGAGACAGACAAATGAGACAAAGGTGACAGAATTCCTCCTTCTGGGACTGTCTGATGACCTGCACACGCAGCAGCTGTTATTTGTCACTTTCTTAGGTGTCTATCTGGTCACTGTGCTTGGAAATCTGCTCGTCATGTTCCTTGTTCAGGCAAACTCTCGGCTTCATACACCCATGTATTTTTTCCTGTGCAACTTGTCCCTGGCTGACCTCTGTTTTTCTACCAACATAGTTCCTCAGGCCCTGGTCCATCTGCTTTCCAGAAAGAAGGTCATTTCCTTCACTCATTGTGCAACTCAGCTTCTGCTGTTTCTTATTTTTGGGTGCACACAGTGTGCCCTCCTGGCAGTGATGTCCTATGATTGATATGTGGCAATCTGCAACCCTTTGCATTATCCTAGTATCATGACCCAGAGAGTGTGTGTCCAGCTGGCCATGGGATCATGGACTAGTGGCATTTTAGTGTCTGTGGTGGACACCACTTTTACACTAAGGCTACCCTACCGAGGCAGCAACAGCATTGCTCATTTCTTTTGTGAGGCTCCTGCAATGTTGACTCTGGCATCTACAGACACTCATACTTCAGAAATGGCCATTTTTCTCATGGGGGTTGTGATTTTCCTCATACTTGTTTCCCTAATCCTGGTCTCCTATGGCCACAT
This sequence comes from Dipus sagitta, assembly GCA_036346955.1. NCBI lineage: Eukaryota > Metazoa > Chordata > Mammalia > Rodentia > Dipodidae > Dipus > Dipus sagitta. The sequence goes on along the minus strand of CM070772.1, from coordinate 186,610,334 downwards.
CATAGTGACTGTGGTCAAGATGAAGTCATCTGCAGGGAGACTGAAGGCTTTTTCTACCTGTGGTTCCCACCTCATGGTTGTCATCCTTTTTTATGGTTCAGCAATTGTCACTTACATGACACCCAAGTCTTCTAAAGAGCAGGAGAAACTGGTGTCTGTTTTCTATGCAATGGTGACACCCATGCTTAATCCCCTCATCTACAGCCTGAGGAACAAAGATGTGAAGGGAGTTCTGAGGAAAGTAGCCACAAGGAAGCTGCCCCACTGACTCAGATGTCCTCTCCACTTCCTGCATGTAGACCTACTGATGGTCTTCCTTTTGACTAACATGTGGTAGGATTCTTTTCATTGGGTCTTGTCCATGGACCCACACTCTGTCCTTTATCCCATCATATCCCTTCATAGAGACAGAAGAATAGCATTCATGGAACTGTACAAGAGGAGATCTGCTTCCTTCTGGTCTGTCCTTGAACAAAGAAGAGCTTCTGCTCTTTCTCATTTAGGGGTGTACATGATATGCCCTGACAGTGAGGTCCTATGATCCATATGTGGCCACCTGCCACCCTTTCTGTTGTCCTAAAATCATGACCTAGAAAACTTTTCTAAGAGTTAGAAAGACCTAAGAGATGTTAAATATATTTCATAAACTTTATGATGTATATCTTTTGGACCATTATCATTCATCCCAAATCCCAATTCAAGTTCTTTATCTTTTGGCATTTCTGAAGTTCTTCACATAATCAAATAAAAACATAAAAAATTCTTTTATTCACTTTATTTTATTTTATTTAAGAGAGAGAGAGATAATGGGTGTGTCAGGGCCTTCAACCACTGCAATTGAGCTCAAGACATATGTGCCAGCTTGTGCATCTGGCTTACATGGGTACTGGTGAATTGATCCTGGGTCCTTTTGCTTTGCATGGAAGTGCCTTAACTGCTAAACCATCTCTCCAGCCCAAATAAAAACTTTGAAAGATTTACTTAATTACTCTGTGCTTGGTGCTGTGTCTGTATGCATGTGCACCTCTGCATGTGTCTGAGGTGGGTAATGAAGAGCACAGGAACATTCAGACAGAATATATAACTTCCTGCTGCCCTCTCACACTCTTTTTAGAGGTAAGAACATATTTATCAGGATACACCTCCATAAAAGTGTACACAAAGTTTTGGGAACCAATAAGAAATAACGATGTATCTCAGGGCTAGGAAGAGTGAGAAGCTGTAACTAATCCAATGTCTGAAGGACCAGGAGGAGGGAACCGGAAGACAAAGTGGTTATATCCAAATTACACCAGACTAGAGCTGTGGAGGTGGGAAGACCATAGGAAAAATGATCTCAAACCAATTCTTTACCTACCTTCTGATATTCTGTAATTGTGTTCCAGTTAGAAACCAGAGAACAAAGGAGCTGATTTGCACAATCCACAGAAATCAGCTGATATCCTAGGCATATAATAAGGCAACAAGAGGACCAAACGAAGGTGAAACACACTACACCTCCGTCACCCTCAGTATCCATCTGTTCATTGCCCAGTGATTAATTCATAATACGGGGAAGATATTAAGGTCCACGATCAAGTTTATCATATCATTATGATTTCAAATGGGGCACACTTCTACTTGGTACCTAAAATAGCTTTTGCCAAGATTATTTACACAAGGAAACTTGGAGAAGGTAAAAACGCAAGTAATTAGGAAACGTAGCTGCCATAGTTCCTCAGCCTTATTGCCACACCTAACCTGGTAATTGTAAGCTTTCTCGGATTCCTTGCTTTAATAGCCTCTAAAACGTCTTTGTTAATTAAGCCTTTGTTGATCTATTCTTAGTGATTCTTTTTGGAAGTTTTAAAATTTATTTTTTTCCATTTTGACATTTTCACATATGTGTATATATTCATATTAATTTCAACTACTCTCTCTTACTACCCTCTCCTTCCCATTAACATCCTTCTTTCCCATGAATCCCCATATTACTTTCTTGCCTTAAAAAAAAAAAAGAAACTGCCGGGCGTGGTGGCACACACCTTTAATCCCAGCACTCGGGAGGCTGAGGTAGGAGGATTGCCGTGATTTCAAGGCCACCCTGAGACTCCATAGTGAATTCCAGGTCAGCCTGGGCTAGAGTAAGACTCTACCTTGAAAAACAAACAAACAAAAAACAAACAAACAAAAATCTGGGCTGAAGAGGTGGCTTAGCAGTTAAGGAGCTTGCTGGCAAAACCTTATGACCCTGGTTTGATTCCCCAGTGCCCATGTAAAGCCAGGTTCACAAAGTGATATATGCATCTGGAGTTAATTTGCGGTGGCTGGAGGCCCCGGTGTGCCCATTCTGTCTCTCTCTCCCTCTCTCTCTCTCTCTCTCTCTTTCTCTCTCTGTATGTCTCTTTCACTCTCTCTCCTTGCAAATGAATAAATAAATAAATATTTTTTAAAAACTATTGAGTTGAGGTAGGGTTGCTTGAATGATCATGGGTTGGAGGTTATTTACTATCGATTGGGCAAGTTACCAGTGTCTGTACCACTGATGAAGCTGACTCTCCTCCCAGCAACTATTAGCTACCATTAGCTCCTCTGGGAGTTGTGGGGTCTTGAGTATCCTTCCCCCATCAATGGTGAAGTACAGATAGGCTATCATGTGCAGGAAACCACAGCTGCTATACATGCATGAGTGTAATTGCCATGTGTATCTAGAAGACAACATTTTACAGCTCTCACCCACTTCCTGCTTTTAATTTCTTTTCACCCCCTTTTCCAAAAGGTTCCTTGAGAAGATGGTTCAGATGTTCTGTTTGAGGCTGAGCACACAGCAGTCAATTATTCTCTCAGCAGTTTCTTTTTGATTGGAACTATTATTCAAGGAAGAGTGTGATATGCCAGTAAATCTTGGTTTCAAATCAATCTTCTGTATCCATCTAGAAATCCTATATATATATTTTAGAATTTTAATTTATTTGTTACATGGACATGCACACTGGGGATTTTTTATTTTTATTTATTCATTTGGACAGATATTTCCTACAGAGGCCAGGGAGCATGAGGACATGTTCTCTACTCTGTGGTATTGCAGAGTTTTGGGGTTCAGGAGGGATTCCTCTAAGTTTATGAACCCCAATTTTGGGTCTTGTCTTATTTTTTTAAAAAGAATTAATAAAAATGGACTCAAGAAGAAGAAATTGTGAATTATTGAGTCTTTTTAGGGAGAAATCACAAATTGTGTGGTTTATTTAAGGGAAATTCGGACCTAGGAAAAAGGCTTGAGCAGAGTCACAAGCACGTGGAAAATAGGAAACACACACTCTTGTGGAAGGCACTGCATAGTCATGAGGTTCTTTTTTTTTTTTTTTTTTTTTTTGTTCATCTTTATTTACTTATTTGAGAGTGACAGAGAGAGGAAGAGGCAGATAGAGAGAAAGAGAGAGAATGGGCTCGCCAGGGCCTCCAGCCACTGCAAACGAACTCCAGACGCCTGCGCCCCCTTGTGCATCTGGCTAACGTGGGTCCTGGGGAATCGAGCCTCGAACCGGGGTCCTTAGGCCTCACAGGCAAGCACTTAACTGCTAAGCCATCTCTCCAGCCCTGAGTCATGAGGTTCTTTTAAGGGGAATGGAGGTCTTTAGGGAGGGAGGCTGGAGCAGAGCCATAAGCACACAGGAGATTAGAGATTAGACCTATGTAGAGAGGGTTAGGAGAAATACACACAGCATTTTCCGTGAGTGTCCCCTTGGAAGACAATTAAGAGGGAAAATGCTGGGGGCTTAAGGAAGGATAGCAGAGAAAGAAAGCAGAGACCAAGAAGTTCAGATGGGAGGTGAGTTGTAAAGAAAGTTACGCTCATGGTTACCCAGAGTTTAGAGGAATTACACAGGTAGCAGGCCCAGAGTTTAGAGCAAGGACCCAAGCAGTAGATCTAGAATCAAAGGGAAATACACATGAGGTAGATTTAGAGATCAGATGGAAATCATACATGTAATCAAAGTGAAAAGTTATCCCAAAGTATAAGGCAGAAGCAAGCAGGAAAACTACCCAGACAAAGAAACACCTGGCCTATCTAGGTGGGGGAAGGCAGACTCATACATATCCCTATGTCCAGAGCCAGGAGAGGCAAAGAGAGAACTGGAAATGGCATGAGCAGACCTTTATAGTTGATTGAAAACAGATTCTTTTGTTAGATTCTGCTATATAAGGGGAAGACCTGGTTGGTTTGTAGACTCAAAGGGCAGACTCCAAGGCCAGCCCATCTAGTAGTGTGTTGGACTGTGGGCAGCAGGGGCCACTGAAGCTGATGTAGATGAATCTGGATGAGTTGTGAGTTTCATTCCTGAGTTCTGTTCCTGCAAAGGTGGGTTGGCATGTGAGGTGGCACCTTCAGGTTCTCTCTTTGGGCTTCTGTCCCTAACTAAAACTGCCTAAAAGAAGCTAGCATTCTCCTGAGTCTCCTGGAGTGGCACTGCTCTATAGCATCCCATGTGCTGTGTAGGCCGCGACTTCAAGTGCTCTGAGTGCCTGTGGGCCTAGTCCCTCTGCCATGTGGGGCCATTACAGAGCACAGTAATCACACCCAATGTGCGGCACAGTCCATGGTGAGCGAGGGTGAGGGCGAGAGCACTGCCATCGGCCACCCTGAAGGAAGAGGGAGCTTAGTTTCCTTCTGTTTGTTTTGACCTTCGGTTCAAATGGTTTGAGCCCCACACGTCTACAGTTTCATAAAAGTAACTTTAACTTAGCAGAAGAAAGTACTTCCCAGTATTGAAGTTTCTCCTTCCTCCCTGCCTCGCTCAGCCCCTCTCTCTCCCTCCCTCCCTCCCTACTGCCTTCCTTCTTCCCTTTCTTTCTTCCTTCCCTGTCTCCCAACCACCTCTCTTTCTGTGGCCCAGGCTATCCTGGAAGTCACTATGCATGTGGTTTAGGTTGTCTTTGAACTCATAGTGATTATTCTGGTTTAGCCTCCTGAGTGTTGGGATTGTAGGCCTGAACCACCACAGGCGACTCAATTTTTGACTTTTTAATGATGGTGATAATGAATGGACTTGTGTTGTATCAGCTGATTTTTATTTTATATTTTTTGAGTATCTGGCAAGGTACCGACTTTGATACTCAAGTTGTATTGAGATGAGACCAGGGTGAAGCGGATAGAAGGTTAGTGCTATCAGTTTTCTGTTTTGGAGTTCAGTGTCTGCCAATAAAATGAATGGTGAATGAGGACAATGGAAGAAGGGCAAGGAAGCAAGCAAAGTTTTATTGAAAAGAGAAAGTGAAAAGCAAAAGCACAAATTTCCCTGCAACATCAGGGAGGGAACAGGTTGTTGCCCTGAGCTCTGCATCAGGAGTTATAAGGTTTTCTGGTTAGAGAAATAAGTTGACATTAAATAATAATATTTTCTTAATTTTTCTTTCTTCCTTTTTTTTTTTTTTTCTTCTAAGTAGGGTCTCATTATAGCTGACCTAGAATTCACTCTGTAGTCACAGGTTGGCTTCCAACTCACAGAGATCCTCCTACTTCTGCCTCCCAAATGGTGGGATTAAAAGTGTGCCACCACACCCATAAATTGATTTTTAATATGATTGGATTGACTTGTGAGCATTGTAGTTTTAGCACTGTAAAGAGAGTAAAGTGTTATATTTCTCTACATTTCTTTATACCTAGCCTAGAGAAATATAGAAGTCACTTCCTTGTAGAAGGCTCTGCTGATGGCAGGTAAACAAGAAGCTTTGCTGGATGAATAGCATTTCCTGGGGCCTACATTGTCCAGCAAACTCCTTAAAATAAAAGCAGGACTCCTGGTCCCAGGCCTACCTCCCCCCCCCCCCCCCCCCCCCCCCCCCCCCCGTAGCGCTTCCTGTAACTGACGAATAGATCTGTTTACAAGTTCCTTTTTTTTTTTAACTTTAATGGCTGTAACTGTTACTGGTAAATTGTGATTTAGAGTTTAATTCCCATCCTGTTTTTTTTGTTTTGTTTTGTTTTGTTTTCTAACATCATGTGGTTATTTCCAATAAAAACAGACACAGAACAGTTCAGAGCTGCTGTCCCCCTGAGATTCCCTCTGGGGCACAGACCTGATATGCCAGACATTTTTTTTCCTTTCCTTTCTTTCTTAACCAATAAAACTTTGCCTCACATTCCATGAGTCTATGGTCTTACTTGAGCGACACGCCATAACAACACAATCATCAATTACCGTGAGGTGCATGTGATCTTGTCACTTTCCTCTGTCTCAGTGACTGAGCTGTGTGCATGTGTGTGATGTGTGTGTGGGGGAGGGGGCTTGATGCCTACAAACATCCTTGGGGCAACTTGACTTGCATGTGTGCGTGCATCTGGCCACCCAGCTGCTTTGTAAGGGAGAAGCAGGACAGAATCAAGGATAAAAAGTTTATTTCATGGGACCAGATGGAGCCTGCCAAGACCCACCTGTTTTTTTGTTTTGTTTTGTTTTGTTTTGTTTTGTTTTGTTTTTTAAATTAATTATTTATTTATCTGAGAGTGACAGACAGACAGAGAGAAAGAGGCAGATAGAGATAGATAGAGAATGGGCGCGCCAGGGCCTCCAGCCACTGCAAACGAACTCCAGACGCATGCGCCCCCTTGTGCATCTGGCTAACGTGGGTCCTGGGGAGTAGAGCCTCGAACCGAGGTCCTTAGGCTTCACAGGCAAGTGCTTAACCGCTAAGCCATCTCTCCAGCCCTGTTTTGTTTTTTTCACAGAGTCCTTCCAGTCCTTTGTTTTACCTGATCAGGTGGTTATTTCATATGCAGCTGCAAGCCTGTATATTCCTCCCAGTGTCCTGAACTTCACTGTTTTAACACTAACACTCACTTTAACTGTTACATTCTTAAGGCAAAGATAAAAGACTAGGCATAGCTACTGCAGATAAGGGCACAGAGAGAGAAAGATGGATGACCCTTGGGCATCATTCCCTAACTGCCTAGAAAAATTCTTTTTCCTTCTCTGTCATTAGTACTATATTTATTGCTTGCTTCCTCTATTTTTTTTTATTTTTTTTTTGAGGTATGGTCTTAGTCTAGCCCAGACTGACCTGGAATTTACTATGTAGTCTCAGGCTGGCCTTGAACTCACAGCGATTCTCCTACTTCTGTCTCCCAAGTGCTGGGATTAAAGGTGTGCGCCACAATGCACCATTTATTGCTTGATTCCTTAGGGTAGTGTCTACAAGGGCTTTCTTGTTGAGGACCTTACATATAATCATGTGAAATAGATATGAGAGGCATTGTTTTCTGTAGTATTCTATGCTTTAATCTAAAGAGTTTAGATGTTTCCCATCCTATTTTCTTCACAGGATTGTTCTGTTTACTGTACCAAAAACTTGTCAGCAATACCTTATGTCCAGAGATAGAGATTGGAGATAGATACCTTCCAACATTTATCACATGTGTTGCTGAGGCCTTGGCTCCTGTAACCCCTTCTTGGGCCACATATCAAGCATTTTGATGTAGTTCTCATGTGCTCTAATTTGTAGTCAGTCAAATCATTTGAAGAACTTGCTTTTAGGACATAATTTTGATTCTCTGGTACAGAGTAATTCACTGTTACTGAGCCATATTATCTTTGGCCATGACTCCAACCAAGCCCATAAATGATCACCAAGCACTGTGCTACCTAAACATTGGCCTGAGTATTAATGCAATACGGTCCATATTGTACCACTTTTCCTATATGGAAACTTTTGTGGGTAAATAGTATAGTATACAATGGTTTGTAAATACCAATATATTCTTTTTAAAAATATTTTATTTATTTATTTATTTGAGAGCGGGAGGGGAAGGAAGGAAGAGGCAGATAGAGAGAAAGAGAAAATGGGCCCACCAGGACCTCCAGCCACTGCAAACAAACTCCAGATGAATGCTCCCCCTGTGCATCTAATTTACATGGGTTCTGGGGAATCGAACAAGGGTCCTTAGGCTTTGCAGGCAAATGCCTTAACCACTAAACCATTTCTCCAGCCCCCAATAAATTCTTGTTTTGTCTATAATATTTGTTTTGATATACCTGTTATTAAATTACCATATGATATAAACAGCTTATATATATATATATATATATATATATACATATATATATATATATATATAATTGTGTAAATTTAATATAACTCATTATGTTCAGTAACAAATGGATTTGTTTCACTGCTGTTAAGTTTATTATTTGGAACTCTTGCTATGGTAATCCCGAAGGACACCTTGAGAAGGAAATGAAACAGGTCCTAGTTCCTTTATGGTACATTGAGTTAGGGCTGTTCACAGAGTTGGTGGAGAGGTCATGCTTACCCAGTAACTGCTACTTTACCCTGTAATTTTCATTGAATTATTAGAGCTGTGTTCATAAAAACTTTGGTTATCAGTATTCCACAAGTGCTGCTTGCTATGAATGCAGAGTTGTAATGTGTTCACTGGAACAAAGATCATATAAAGAGGCTGCTGAGTTGGTCAAAGGGTAAACAATCTTGAAAAGATGATTTCATTTACTCACAATGAGATTACAGAAAAAAGAAAGCTGAGAAATTAATTTTTGGGTAATTGACAGCAGGTTCCCATAATTCTCTAGTTATTTTTTACTGGGAAGTCCTTACACCATTACTATCAAGGTTTTGTCATATTCTAAATATATAATTTGAGGTTTAGGCAATTGTCAGTGTGGAGCAGTCTTTCTTCAGACGAGGCACAGACTATGGTAGATGAGGCAAAACTTTCAATTCTCAACCATCTACACATGTATACTTTAAACCCCTGTGCTTCTAAGTGTCCTTTCATTGTCCCTCTTTCTCAATGCAACATAAATTTGATGAAGCAAGAAATATGTCTCTTGTCCATGACTTTGTCTTCAGAGATTAGATTGGGTCTGACATGATATTCAGAGTGCTGAATTTCTTTTTCTGAAGTATTGTTGAAAAGAATGAGGGAAAGAGTCAGAACACTGCTTATTATCATTTGTATGATTGTTTTAATTTACAAATAAAGGCACCCCAAATATGTAGATAGTGTTTTGGAGAAACAGAAGAAAGTGAAGCAGATTATAACATGAACTAGCTGAAGAAATTCAGGGATAAAATAAATAAATGGTAGATTGTGAAAATTTCAATCTCCAGTGGATCCTAATGTGTGTAAACCAGTGACACCTTTAGTGGCTCTAGTACCACCATCCCAAAATACTTCTATACTACCTTCAGCATTCATCATCTTTCTCAAACGGATCTGGTGGAAAGTCCAAAGTTTTATGGGGCATACTATGTCTCTTGATAAGTGTAGAGGCTCAGAACCCACTTGAAGAATTCAGTGTGCTTTCTTGACGTTTTTACCCATTCAGTTTCCAGCTAAGTTGGTTACAGCTTCTGAGGGCCGAGAGCTCTGAGGACAACCCGTCTCAGTGCAGCCTTCACATCATTATTCCTTAAGCTGTAAATTATGGGGTTCAACATGGGAGTCACCACTGTGTAGGAGAGCGACAGAAGCTTCTTGTTCTCAGGGGAGGTATTCGAGCTGGGTCGGAAATATGTGAGGATAGCAGTGCTGTAAAAGAGGGAGACAACTAAAAGGTGGGAGGAGCAGGTGGAGAAAGCCTTGCGTTTCCCCTCAGCTGAGGGCATCCTGAAGATGGTGGAGAGGATGCAAACATAGGACCCCAGGATCAGCAAGAAGGGGAATAGGATGAACAGAACAGTGGCCGTCAAAGCCTCCAGTTCAAACAGAGAGGTATCAACACAGACCAGGGCAATGATGGGAGGGCTGTCACAGAAGAAGTGATTCACTCTGTTAGGGCCACAGAAAGGAAAACTGAAAATCCATGTTGTTTGCACAGTGGCCACTGGGATCCCTGAGAACCAAGAGGCAGCTGCCAGCTGGACACAGGACCTGCGGCCCATGATGATTGGGTAGCGCAAGGGGTCACAGATGGCCACATAGCGATCATAGGCCATTGTGGCAAGAAGACAACACTCAGCAGCACCAAAGAAGAAGAAGTAATACATCTGACTGGCACAGCCAAGAAAGGAAATGGTTGTGTCCTGAATTACCAGTGTCCCCAACATCTTGGGCACAATGACCAAGTTGAAACCTATCTCGAGGAAGGATAAGTTTCTGAGGAAGAAGTACATAGGACTTTGCAGGGCAGAATCAGCCGTAGTCACCAGAATGATGAGGGCATTGCCCATCAGTGTGATCAAGTAAATGGCCAAAAACAGGAGAAACAGTAGAGCCTGGAGTTCAGAGGACAAGGTTGAGAAGCTCACAAGAATAAATTCCTTGACAGTTGTCCAGTTTCCCCACGTCATTTTTCTGCCCAAGATTTCACTGGGCATTCAAATTTCAGGAAGTTAGGAGAAGCTTCCACATGTTAGCTTATATTTTTACTGTATTCAGAGTGAGGGACCTCCTTTGGTTCTATACACCCATCCTTCTTGTTAGGGTTGTTGAAGGTCAAACAACTGACCTCACCAAAATGTATATAAGAATTTTAACCATTGGGTTGATGATGTTATTGGAGTAATTTTAATTTCTCATACTAGACATGAACTTACACATGTCTGGACTTCTCTCTGTTCCATAGAGGATGCCCAAAGGTGCAGCTTCATTTTATGCTCCTAAACTTTTGTCACTCTTCCATAGTCAGTGGTGCTAAGAAAGCCAGCCAGTGTTTCTGCAGAGAGGGGTCTTAGTGCATAATGAAAGGTTATGAAATTAGGTGGATATCTTCTGCAAAACAAAAAGGTAGGAGGGGGAAAATTAAGGAAAATGAACCAACAATTACCAAGTAACAGGTGCAGATACATAAATAGACTTCAGTATCGTGAATACCCAGGAAGAGTTCATTATATTTTAGGAAGCTCCATCTCCACACGCAGGGAGTTGCACTCTGGACAGGAAGACATACAACATGGACAGAGACTTGGTCATCTCAGGGATAGATAATCCTCGGTGGCTATATGTGTTAAAAGAGAACACAGAACTGAGATAAGATATGAATCATGGGCAGAATCTTGATGTGTTAAGTACATACTTTCTTATCAGCTTCTCTTGATTAATTTATGTCTTAAGAAATTTGAGGCACACACAATGAATGTTAATTAAGCCCTACTCAAATATGTAGGTGTGACTCATAAGACAAAAATCCTATAAAAATAAGCAGAAGAGTTCACCATTGCCTCAAAAACTAAGATCTAAAATTGAGACTCTGAAGTTCTTTTTTTATAATTATCAGTGAAAGAATCAATTAAAACATTCAGCACATTATCTGGCACATTCTATGTGCTTGGCAAGTGCTAGTTATTATGACTCTGGTAATATGATGGAAACTTCACTTTCTAAAATTTACTTCTTATCCAGCTCATTGCCAAAATTGCCTGTAGTCTCAACTAATACAAAAGAGAAATTATTCAACAAATACTAACTTCTAAATGTTAGGCACTAGTCTAGATATTGAAAGTTATAATACATAAATAAATGAAGGCTGGAGAGATAGCTTTGTGGTTAAAACACTTGCCTGTGAAGCCTAAGGACCTAGGTTTGATTTCCTATTACCCATGTAAGACAGATGCACAAGGTGGCACATGCGTTTGGAGTTCATTTGCAGTAGCTAGAGACCCTTGCACACCCATTCTTTCTAAATCTGCCTCTTTATCTCTCATAAATGAATAAATAAAATATTTAAAATAAATAGATAAATAAATGAAACCAAAGTCTATGTGCTCATAGAAATTATCTCTGAGTGAAGATGAATTATAAATAATTTTTGCTTGTAGAATGTATATGTTACAGGGTGATTAAGAGCAACGGCATAGAATAGAATAGTGGAAGAACTAGACTTCGGGGATGTGGAGAGCATCAGGAAATCTCATGGAAAAGATGACATGTGAGTAAAATGCAGGTGCAAGAGATGAAGTAAGGGGATGAAAGGAGGGAGGTCAGTAGGAAAACAAGCAAGAAAATACTTTAAATTTTTGGTGGAACATTTTCATTTTTAAAAACTCGAATAGTGAAATAGTGCATCATTTCTATGAATACATTACTGATAGCTATTTTCATAGACATTTATGGAACATTAAATAGTGAAGATACTATTTTAAGTGTTTTTGCATGTATCTTTCATTTAATGTTAATAATTTGATGTTGTGCTTATTATTAGATTCTATTAGATACTATTAGGTTCACTGCTTGCTTTTTTTTTTTTTTTTTTTTTGAGGTAGGGTCTGAAACTCACTATGTAGTCAAGGGTGGCCTTGAACTTATGGCAATCCTACCTCTGCCTCCCAAGTGCTGGGATTAAAGGCATGCACCACCATGCCTGGCTTATTATTAGGCTCATTTAGTACATTTTACAGCCAAGAAATATGAGACAGAGAAATAGTATTACTCTCTCTTTGTCTGTCCCTCTGTCTCCCCAACATACACACATAAAACGTCAAATACAGGCATTGCTAGGCAAGCACACTGTCAGTGAGCCATATTCCCAGTAAAGAGTAACTCTTAATGTGACAGGAATGACCCCATGAAAGAGTTCATCAGATGCTCTCATGAAATGCAGGTAAACTAGCTAGATCAACACTTATTCAAGTTCCTGAGGGCCAATTCCAATATTCTCGTAGAGCTGCTTTTGGTCACCACCCTTCCCCAAATGAATAGAATTAATTAATCTCCCTTATTATAACAATTTTGTGTCAATTATTTTTACAAATGTGTCCTCTAATGCAGCACTCCTTGCAAACAAGCTAAATCATATCCATCATTGTGTTCATGCTATGTTGCCTGGTATTTACTCGGCAACAATAAATATTTATTTGCTTTAATTTTAGTAACATTTCTTAATAGGTTTATCTTCTAAATACTTACCTTAAAAAGGTAATGATTATTTTGCAATGAAACTCTTAATGAATTCATGATAGGTTAAAGCAATAACTATTTTAAGTGTTACTAAAAATCACCCTCCCCTTCTTTTGGTTTTTGAGGTAGGGTCTCACTCTGGTCCAGGCTGACCTGGAATTAACTGTGGAGTCTCAGGGTGCCCTTGAACTCAAGGTGATCCTCCTACCTGTGCTTCCCAAGTGCTGGGATTAAAGGCATGTACCACCACACCCAGCTGAACCTCCTTTTTAACAATGTTTTAAATTATTACCTGGTAAGAAAGATAGAAATGAATATAGAATTATGAAAACTGGAGAAATATTCATTCTTAGTGCCATAATTATTTTGAAATTAGTATAGTTTCTATAGCTTCACAAAGTTAATGACACTTTTTTTTCCATAAAGCAGCTTCGGGACAATATAAAACATTCCAATGAAGTGTAGCCAGGACCAATGACAGTTGAGACCACTTAAGTACAACATTGTTTGAATTTCCTAAGGACATGCAGCAGTATGAGTCTAATTAGACTTTCAAAGTTGAGGTCCCCTCCAATGAAGGCTTAGCCTTAAAGAAAGCCAGTATCCCTGAGCTACACTCGACTTTTATTTCCTCATTTTCCCTGAAATGTGCCTCCCCGCCCCCATCTTCCTTAGGCAGGAGGCTGCAGTGAGAAAAACCTGGTTTAGGACTTTGTGCTCCTTTCCTACAATTGTAATTTTGTTATTTGAGTTTTTCTTGATCCCTCTCTTACTGTCCCCTTTATATTTCTTTCTTTTGAACCATCTTTCCTTCTCATTCTCTTTCATACATTTCATCTGTTTTCAATTCTCCATTCCTCACTGCCCTCCCTAGGTAGGAAAGGGATGGGAGAGGGGGAAGATGAGATGTTGCTGGGAAGCATTTTGAAGAATTGATCTTCCTATAACTGTAGTGATGATTGAAGGATGTTATCTGTACAGTGTGACAATGTAATTCAGGTGCGGTTTTCCTTCTGGTATTGCACAGCACAGAACTCTTGACAATTATGGTTATGACTACATGAAGGAGAGAGGGGAAACAGACTGGAGCAGGAAGTGAAAGTTGTGGATGAACTTAGCTAAGGTGGGGTGGCCTGGGCAGCTGTATCTTCTGACTAGTGTCTCCTTTCAGGGCTGGCACCTTGGAAATCTTGTGCTTCATTTAAGTAAGGAAGAACTAGCTAATACATTTGAAAGAGCTTTGCAAAACTATCACAGTAATATTGACTTCAGACTACATGAATATAATGACAAGGATTCTGATGTCACAAGTTCAGAGTTAAAGTTCTGATTATTAAATTATTATTTTTAGCTGTAATTTCTTCTTAGTTATAGTTTTCTAGATATTTTTATCTTTATTTATTTATTTGAACAAGAGATACAGAGAGAGAGACAGACAGAGAGAGAGAGAGAGAGAGGAGAGAGAGCGAGAGAAGAGAGAGACAGAATGAGACAAACTCCAGACGCATGCACCACCTTGTATGTCTGGATTACATGGATCCTGGGGAATCAAACCTGGGTCCTTTGGCTTTGCAGGGAAATGCCTTAACCTCTAAGACATTTCTCTAGCCCGAGTTAAGGTTTTCTAAACTGTAAAATTTTAATTCCAATAAAGGCCTTATCTACCAATAGGCTGACCATGAGATGAAAATGCAATAATAGATGCCAATACTTTGAATGTTCTAAACCACAGCACATGTATTATTATTGTTTTTTCTCACTTCCAAGGTTCCTTCATTTGTTAAATCTTATAAAACCCCATGTATTTTGTATGAGAAGCTCGATGTCTCTGTCACTTTGAAATGTGTCAAAGGAGACACACTGTTCATGGTGAGCCATCCTCTGTATGACAGGGTCCAAGTCTGTGCCCCATCCTCTCACCCTTTGCTCACCTCCTGTGACATCTGTCTGTAAATTCCAGAGAAGCCATGGTCTTTCAGTTACTCTACAGCAGCCTCTATTTCTGAATGAGCGACTCCAGGAGCTTAGATTATGGCGTTGTCTGTGTGAGTCATCCCATAGAAGCTCTAGGCTGCTTGTGTCAGTCATTCCAGAGACACTCCGTGATGGGCTTGCCTCGGTCTACAGTGCTGGTGGACCCTGGGTTGTGACATGGTCACATTCTCTGACAGGCTTTGTTTCAGGGCCATACCAGTCACCCTAGATAAATACTGTCTGGGTCCGTGCTTGTAAACAGGCTCAGAGCTGTGCAGCTCTCTTCACTCCTGAGATCTCTGGGTTGGGCCTCTGTCAGTCACACTAGAGAATTCCAACCTGGGTCTCAAGACTGTTCCATTCTTTCCTGTTTATTATAGGCAAATGATTTCCCCCAATGCTTACCTTTCCTTAAGTGAAACCAAAAAATGTCCTTTCTGGCCACACCCTTTTGTTTATGTGGGCCCTGGATGTCAAACTCATGTTTACACAGGAAGTGCTCTCACCTGCTGAACCTTCTCTTCAGCCCCCTATCACAATGCTTTTGAATCACGTATTTGATTGCATGTTTCTTTCTGAAAGTAGTAACAGTATCTAACTTGTCCATTATTATTATTTGCTTGATATCGAGCATTGTGCTGCAACTAAATATAATGTGAGAGTAGTTATGTCTACCTGACTACTCTGTCATTCTTCCTCTCATCCTCTTCCACTCCCTAATGCTCACTCTAGCACTTGTAGGAGGAGCATGGGTAACACGGGTTCTAATGGCCAAAGAAAAAAATGCATAAGGTCCACTTTGAATGTTCTGCATTCATCCAGCAAGTACTTATTTAGGTGCCAACATGCAACAGGCATTAGGAATTTAGCAGTAAATTGTCATTACTTTGTGGAATATGAAATTAAAGAGAGAAAGAAAACATCAAAGAAATGAATAAAATATGAAATTATAATTTTGATGAGCATATTATTAGGAGAAAATGATATAGGTACAAAAATGGCATTACCATGTCCCATTTCCTTGAACATAAACTAGGAGGATGAGGGATTTAGAGAAAAACTTAGTAAAGTAATTATGAGTAGGCTTCAGACATGTTTCTGAATGCCCACAGTGTGTGTTTATGAATCCAATGCAGAAATAAAAATGCCTTAAAATCGTGAATTCAGTAAGAAAATATTTATTTCTCCTTATGTATTAGTGGACTGTTTTTGATGATAAATGCTATTGTTAAGACATGAGCTTGAATATTTGTGCTTGATACTTATGAAATGATTTGGAGAAAAAACAAGGGTATCTGCATTCACGCTGGCAGGGAGGTGCTGAACTTGGAGAAGTTACCACACATAACTAAAGTTTCAATGATCAACTTTTCTAGTGGTTGTTCTTAATGTTCTGGTTAAAGACATCTGATTTTTTTTTCCTCAAACATACAGATGATGATGAGCTTATAGAATTCCAGTGTATCCTTCCCGAGAAGACTCTATCTAGTATGAAGGACATGGACATTGAGGCTATGAAGGCATGCTCACAAGATTTATCAATCCTTCTATACTGCAAACCAATTAACTTGAAATCTTCCTGCTTCCAGGCATGAATGCTGCACAAGGCAACGAGGCAAGTGATGGATGGAGGTCTGCCCAAAGGAAGAGAAACGGATAAAATGGTTTGTGATAGGTTTTACCCTCTTTATCTGCATATGTTCTCATGTTAAAATTTCTAGCAGTTTCACAGTGTACAAAGTGTGTGATGCATAGGAATAGGTGTACATGGAAATGCTTGGCCAAAGAATGGTTTATTTCAAATGCCTGTATGCCAATAAGAAAAAGAACGTAAGTCTACAATAGACATGGAAAGGTGATTTTTTTCAGGTGACAATATAATAAACACTTCTGTGTCCTTTCCTCTTTTTCCTTTCCCAAAAGCCATTTTAGCAACTGGAATTCATGACAATGGAGATGTTAAAAAAAGACAGGCATAAATCTCAAATATGAGCTCTCCATTAAATAAATATTAATCAAATGTCTATAGGATACAGTTTCTGCGGGCCAGGGCCTTGTGGAAGGTCCGGCTGAGGGCGTTCTTCACCTCATTATCCCTCAGGCTGTAGATGATTGCGTTCAATATGGGAGTCACAACAGTGTAAGACAATGACAGCAATTTCTTACTTTCAGGGCAATTATTTGATTTAGGCCGAAAATAGGTGAGGTTTAAGAGGGAGACCACCAAGAGGTGTGAGGAGCAGGTGGAGAAGGCTTTATGCTTCCCTTTAGCTGAGGGGATCTTGAGGATGGCAGCAGCAATGCACGTGTAGGAACAGAGGATCAGCAGGCAGGGTGTCATGACCACCAGAATGGGTTCTGATTCCCACTAAACTATGTTGTACAGAACGGTTCCTCTTTTATCTGAGGATGTATTCCATCAGGCATAAGTTCTGAAAAAAATCAGCATAACAATAGAGGTAAAGTTAACCAAGAGAACCAATACCAATAACATGGTATGCTCAGGAAATTCCCTAGAATTAGATGGATCTAGTATTGCATTATTAGGTTTTAATTTTTTCATTATCTTTGCAATCTAGAATATTGAATTTTAATGGAAAAATTATGAAATAAATTTGCAAAATAAAATTTGTTTATTGGGATCCATCATAAGAAAAATAAATAAAAACATTACTAGGAGCAGTAAAAAGGAAGCATTGAGATGCTGGGTGTTGTAGCTTATGCCTCTAATACCTGCACTCAGGTGGCTTAGGCAGGCAGCATGCCATGAGTTCCAACCTGAAATTTGGTCTACAGTGTGAGGTTGCCTCAAAAAACTAACCAACCAAGTGAACAGCAACAAGATCACCACCATTACCACCACCATCTCAACAGCAACAAAAGCAGCCTAGAATTCTCACTAAGTAAAAACAAAAGTAATGTGTTCAGTGTTTTGGATACATCATTGGACTTTTATTTCATGCTAAGGAGTTTGGTCTTTAGTTTCTACCTTAAGAAATTCTCTGGACTATTAGGAGCAGAGTAGAATGACATTTTTATATTCCATGATGAAAGGCACTCTGACATGTGAGAGAAGGTGATATGGTGGTGAAAGGGAAGGACTGAAAGGTATCTGTTCAGGACACAGACTAGGTGGCAATATTCACCTTTTCCTTCAGTGTTCAATAATACACCATTTCAAGCAGAAGAAAAAAAATGAAACGAGGGTATTATTAGTGAACAAGATTACATTTAAAATTCCAAAGCATATACAAGAGAACAAAAATTAATTTTCACAATGTAATTATGATCCTTCTAAGTTAAGAATATAAGTATATTTGTTTTGAGTAAAATAAAAGCACAAAAGTACTTACTCATTCAAACAAGTGAATTTCACAGTACATATGAGACACAATCTTTCAACTAACATGGCCATATGACAATTTTAGATTAAGATTATGGGCAAATTTACAATGTTCCTCTTTGATTTATATATACTAAAGTAATTAATTAATAAGCAACTATGGGTAAAACATATAAACATAGAATATGGGTTAAATAAATTGTTACACCTGTAACGTGGGATGCCATGCAGTAATTTAAAAGTATGTTATGGATGTATAAAAACTGGTATGAGATAGTATCCTGTATATTTTACTAAATTGTTTCTTATTTGAGACAGGTTCCTGATTAGAGAACTGTAATATCCTAAAAAATAAAATATTCACTGCTGTTATGGAATGATGTGGTAGACAATATTGTATATTGTTTAAGACTTTACAATTTAATATAATTTCTTTGAAAATAAGTTTTCCAGAACTGAATGAAGATCATTGAATGCTCTTAGATTGTGAAAGGAGAACCTTTTCTGGTAGAAGAGTCAGTAATTAAGAATGGAAGTTTTCTCAGGAACAAGAACTAGAGTGATAAATTTTAAGTACTTGATTATACTGTGCATGAATGGATTAATTATGAAGCAAGAACTTAAGGGAATGTTCTGTAACACTAAAGTAATATTGAAGAACAGTTAATGCTGTTGTGTAATAATCATCATATAGTATATAACAAAAACAAGAACTGCTCACTGACAAATTTCCAGTTTTGAAAATGTATACTGTAAGCCGGGCGTGGTGGCGTATGCCTTTAATCCCAGCACTCAGGAGGCAGAGGTAGGAGGATTGCCATGAGTTCAAGGCCACCCTGAGATGACAGAGTTAATTCCAGGTCAGCCTGGACCAGAGTGAGACCCTATCTCGAAAAAAAAAAAAAAAAAAAAAAAAAAAAAAAAAAAAAAGAAAATGTATACTGTATAGATACTGAAATGGCATATGAGAAATTTAAAAGTGATTTCACTAAAATGGTTAAAGGGAATTTATCTCATTTTTTTGATTTCTATATTTTCTGTAGTGAGACATGTTATTAAAATGAAAATGGTGATGATCTTAACAACGAAACTGGGAGTATTAACTATGTAATAGATTTATACTCTATACCTCATGTTCATTTTTCTTGTCTTCTAATCCCAACTCTGACTTAAATGATATTTTTAGAGCTGAAAAAACTGAAATTTAGAGTTGATATGTAATTTTGCATTTAAGAAACTTTACAATTGCAATTTTAAAAGTTGAGCTTATCAACAGGGAATATACAATGATTATAAGCTATGTCATAAGTGTCATCTTGGGTCCTCCATATCACCTCTCTTACCTTTGCTGCTATACTGATTTTCTTATTAATTATACAATATGTCAGTCTGTTTCTATTTGCTTATGCATGTGACACCACTTTTGCATGTGATACCACTTCTGCCTCACCCATTTATGTGACTTTTTCTGATCCTCAAAACCTGGTATTAACAGAAGGGTGAAGGAGATAGACACAGAGAACACTCAACTCCTACCAAACCAGAGATCCAGAGACACTGAGGCTCCCAAGACCTCATCACTGAAGTAGACCTAAAATGAACCCAACATGGCTCAGGGAAATTCGCAAAAGAGGGGCCAGAAGGATTATCACAGCCACAAGTTGGGACATTATGCACAGAGACATTGTCTCTTCCTCATAACTGATGGCTAGCCCCACAATGCATGACCCACAATTCCCATGGTGATAATTGGCATTCCCAATGAGGAGGGTCCCTTTGGGGGGCGGGCAGGGATGAGGGTAAGGATGGTACCAATATGTGCTGTTTAAACACTGAGTATGTACATAACTAATAGATTTTTTAAAAAAAACTTATCCTTGTTGTGATTCTCTGGTCATCTCCTATATCCTTTAAGGAAAATATTCCAATTATTTACATATAGTAATTACTCAACTTGTATTTCAATCTGTAAACTTTCTCAGAGCATTATCTGTCTCAGTCATTCCCCTAAAAGAAGATGCCCAAGTTCCTGTCTACAATAAGCCATTTATACATGCTTTGGGACAACTGATTAGACGAATTATTATATGAATTCAACAAAGCTCAATATTTTAAGTTTCCACTCACCACTAAGTTTTGTTTTCTCTGTCAGAGATCCACTACATTAGTAGCCCCATTTTGTGACAGATGCTTACTGTGTGGTGCTGTTAAAGACTGGGGGTGAGCACAAAAATGGAAGAAATGGCTGAGCTCCTTTAGAGCCCCTGGAATCTGCTGCGGAGATAAAGCTGGCACCTTGTCTGTTGTTCCGTGGCCAGAATTCTTTGTCACACCCTTCCCCAAGAGTCTCTCTTTGCTAACCACTTGACTGACTGTCCTGGCAACAGGAGACCACTGTTCTAAAATTTCTGTAGCCGTAAAATTTTCCTACAGAAGTAGTGAACCCTCACGTTCTCTGCCTCATGAATGCTTCACAGAGAGAAGTCTTGCCAGAGGAAGATCAGGACCTGAAAGATGTGTAAGTCCTATTGAGGCTGCAGGGCCTGGAAGTTTCTGACCCTTTATACAGTAGAGTTTGGACAAAAAAAAATCCATACATCACTTATGACATAGAAAGGTGAGGCCAAAGTCCAAGTAAGAGAAAACATAATGAGATTTTTTTCAGCATGAGTGAAAGAATAAAATTAGGTTCTGCTAAAACCTTGTCTAGTTAGTAAGTGAACACGGAAAGAGGCCTGTGGTTGATAAAGAGGCTTATCTGTATCCAAGGTGCATCTCTTCCTTCATCAGCTCTGCCTTAAATTCACCCAAGAGCTTTAGCCCTGCTGAAGAGAAGAACAAATCATAAGAATTTTAAACCTTTTCTGGCTGGAGCAGGAGCCTGTCCCTGCTGTCTTCTGAGTTGGGTATGAGAGCCGGCCGTGCTCCTGGTTCTACATTAGGAGAGTTATTCCCAGCTGTACATGTTTTGTCCATGGACCTTAGTTGAA
Organism: Dipus sagitta; assembly: GCA_036346955.1. Taxonomy (NCBI): domain Eukaryota; kingdom Metazoa; phylum Chordata; class Mammalia; order Rodentia; family Dipodidae; genus Dipus; species Dipus sagitta. The sequence goes on along the minus strand of CM070772.1, from coordinate 186,589,195 downwards.
AGGCTGGAACATGTATTTTCCCCCAGGTGTTACTGAGTTCACCCAAGCTCCCCTTTCTTCTCTTCCTCATGGGACCTGACCTTTCCTGAATCTATTATCCTTTTAGATCATGAAAACTTCCAGATGCCAACAGGACAAAATGCAAGAAGCACCACCAGAGTCTAGAGGAGGTAGCATTGTTTAGAGGAGAATTAGTAAAAATTTGAAGGTGGAGTGACATAAATTTAATCTCAGCTCTGGGATACTTTGGGGTTTTGTTAAATGCTCTGAGGCTTCCATGTTGCTCATTTAGAGAATTCATGCTATGATGAAATGAAATGAGACATTAAAAAAATAGGTGATCATTCATCAACAGATATTCATTGAGTATATATTAGGATTTTTTCTGGCTATTAATTGTGTATATAAATAAAACAAACACATAGAGTTCCTATGATCAAAAGACATTTATTTATTTTTATTTTTCTCAGAGGCAAAGACTCATATAGCCAGGTTGGCCTCAAACTCAATGTAGCTGAGGATGCCCTTGAACTTCTCATTATTCTGCCTATTCCTGAGTGCTGGGATTATCAGTGAGTGCCACTGTGCCTGGTTTATAGTGTTCTTATTGTTCATGATAGGCAAACACTGTACAAAATGAGCTACATCCATGACCAAGGCTTATATTTAAATGGAGGAGTCAGGGAGACTAAAAGTAAATAATTGCCTTTATTAATCCAGGTGGGAAGAAACAAAAATTTATAGGGGAAATGGTCTTAAACACAAAGATGTTAGTTTTAGAAGGATCGTTTTAAGCTCTTTTGTCCTGGCTGATGGTTCTCAAGGAAAATGTACATGGTAGGGACATAATCCCTGGTTGCTGCCTGTTCAAGTGACCTGAGGCTACAAGACAGAATCAAATAGAATTAAATTATTATATTTCATTGTTATTTTTATTATTTTATACGTGTACATAATGCATTTTGATCATAATCTCTTTTTATTATTTTATTTTGTCCATCCTCCCCCTTAATCGTTCCATATAACTCCTTTTCCAATGAGTTCTTCAAGTTTGATGTCTTCTCCTTTTTTTGCCTTCCTCCATCAATGGATGAATGGATAATGAAGTTGTGGTACATATATATCATGGAATTATACTCAATGGTAAGGAAAAATGAAATAATGAAACTTGCAGGAAGATGGATGGAGTTGGAGAAAGTCATTCTAATCGAGGTCACACAGGACAGAAAGAAACGCACTGCATGTACTCTCTTATATGAGAGGTTCCTAACTGGGATCAACTGGAGATAAGTGCAAATGGTAGTATGCATCAGGAATATGAGCACAAAACTGGAATGAGACCAGAGGAGAGAAGAATTAGGGTGAGAGGGGAGTTACTTGACAGGTTAAAGGAGACACAGAATATCTGGGGTGGGAGGGACTTGAAGAAGTAGGGATAGGGAGAGTGGGAAGGACATTACACTACAAAATACGACCACAATAAAGGGAAAGAGGGACAGTCTGGACAGAAGGTGCAAAAATACTTAACCTTAAAACCATGGGCTCTGGTCAGTTAAATGCCAGACCTAAAATTGGGCTACCCCCTACAGTGAGCTGTTGGCCAGGGAGAACCATGAGGTCCCCAAAATGATGTAGACCATTGCCAAAACACTTGATTTCATGCCAGAGATAAAATGTAAGATGGTATTTCTGAAGTCACCACAGGCTGTGGACACAGGACATTGCAATGCCATGCTAGAACTGAAAGAGAAACTAGCTCCTTCCTGGCTATCCCTCATAGTGATGGAGAACCTTATTGGAGCCTCCAAAGGACAACAGCCACCAACAGCATGAATAATCAGGGAACCTTGAATATTACACAATCAAACTTGCCACACAAGAAGTACATACTTGTGCCACAGTGGCATGCAGCCTTTGCAGGTAACAAACTGTTCCCTGATTAGATATGAGGCCTACTCAGTGGGAGAGAATTCATATATCCTACTAGAAATTGAGAATCCCTTGATCAGGAAACTTAGACTTCAGAGAGAAGCCTCCTGTCAAGATGCCCAGTCCTGTGTTTGAAGCAGGCTGTGTTTTTTTTTTTTTTTTTTTTTACATATAACTTACTTTTCAGGTTTCATATTTTAACCTCCTATATGAGCATGGCTTATTTGTCAAGACTGAAAACCTTGTATTGCTGCAGTATTATTAACTGAACCATGTGCTTTATTCCATTTGATCAGTATCCCTACAAATTTCCAGGATTCCATTCAGGATTCTATATTGCATTTAGCTACAATATATCCAATCCAGCCTACAAGCAAGGGATGGGGATTAATCTTCACCTCTAGGAGCAAGGAGCAGATTTGAGTTTTTCCATGTGTAAGCATTCATCTTTTCATAAAAGAAAGATATTTGAAACAAAGTATTATATTCTGTCACTTTGCCACTAATTCCTAACATTATGACCTTTGAAGATTATTCCATGCTCAATGTCTTGTGTATAGAATGCTCAATACTTGTTGTATGAAGTAAACAAAATAGAGTATAGAAAATGTGCCAAACCCTGGAGGATGATGGTTATAATCAAATGGTAACAGTTAGTCACTTTTGGCTTCTATAATTCAGTATAGAACTATTAACTGATTACATAAAAAATGTCAATGAAAGATGGGTCAATAAAAGAGAATAAGTAGAAGTAATAGACATTTTTGCCAGTATTTGGAGATTGAGATGGTAAGTTTGCCTGGGAGCCCCCACACCTTAGTAGAAACATCTTGGAGACAGTAGCATGTATGGTACTCACATTTCAGTGAGAAATGAAGGCTAGAGATGATATATCTAATTCATACCTATTAAGTGGGTGGCCTTGGACTAAGTCTCAGGAATACAGAAATATGAGTGGTAAACTGTCCTTACTGTATACTTTTATGTATATAAAAATTCAATTGCAATGTCTTTAATGCTTACTAGTCATATATTGAATCATAGCTATGTATTGAAAGTAAGTTGAGCTCATATTTTCCAAGTGAGATTACCCAGAGACTTACAGAAGGAAAAAAATGTAGAGATTGCCCTGTTTTTTTTTTTTTTGTTGTTTGTTTTTTGTTTTTTTTTTTGTTTTTTTTTTTTTTACTTCTTGATCATTTATGTGAGGAGCACTTTGCTAACCCAGAGGGAGTTCACATTTGGTAGCAATCCCATGCTAGTCCCTTTCTTTAATACTACTTCTCTGGAAAATGAGGAAGCCTAACATTTACTTATGCTGTAAAAATAGAGGCAAACACCTGCTGACAATTCTGTGGAACTGATGCGCAACTTAAAATTGGAAGGAATATTAAAGTTGAAAGAATCAGGATGTTCTACATGTGAAAGTGGCTGGCTAATATTAGTTGATTAGCTCCACCTGGTACCTCTGCTGTCACTGGAGACTGGCTCTTTAACACTGTCATAGCAGATTTCACTATTTGAATTTCATCTTTATATTAACTACATAAGGTGTTATCATACTAATCACAGATAAGGAAATCGAAGGCCAGAAAATTGTAGTAATTTGCATAGGCTTGCATAGCTGGTAAATAGTACTCACAGGATTTGAACTGAGGGTTTCAGACTGTGGATTTTTGATGGGAATTTTAAAAAGACTAAAATTCCATGGTATAGGGGAAAATGGTATGACAACAATTGAGCATTCAGATGTATGACTAGATATGATTTTTTAAAAAATGAAGTATCAAGACAAGCTAAAGCTGAACCCTAAGCAGGTTTGTATAACATATTAAGAACTTTAGTTTATCTGAAGAGTAAATGAATAATAGTTTTAAGCACATGATGATATTACCATATGTAAATTTAGAAAGAACTCCAGGCAGCTGAGGGTAATGGATTATCATGAAGTGTGTCTATAAACCTGGAGTATGACTAGAGGTAAGGAAGCCAATTAGGAGGACCCATCACATATTTGTGGGAGATACAAGTCAATGCCAAAGTTCATGTGATTTTATTGAAGTTATGAATAGTTGAAACATTGAAAAGGCAGCACATGGAGAGAAGAAGGCCAATAGCTCTCAGGATAAGTATACTTAAAAAGGACCTCGACATGACACGTGGGATCTGCACTCGGATATGTAGAGAAATAGCAAGGTATTTCTGTCATGGAAGACAAGATGTTAAAATATTCCAAGAGCAGTGGCACTCAAGTGAACCTGCAGGGCGTCTGATTGCTAAAACCTCATACAAGCCTGGGATCATTTGGCTCTGTTGTTATCTCCTCTCTCCAAGGCCCAGGTCTGTCCAGATCTGTATCTCAACAGTCTCTCAATGACTGTAGGTCCCCTGAAAGGGACCCTAGAAACCCAAGGGCACAATCTAGGATTCTCTGCCAAGAGAAATTCATTCTTCCTCCTCTGATGAAGCTACCCATGGACTGAGCTGTTGTCACTGACTTCTGCCCTCACTTTCTAAACCCCTGGGGCTGCAGAATCACCAATTTGTTAATGAGCAATCACTGGCTGCGACCTCATTAAAAAGTTGTTAATGAGCCACTGAGATGCTTGGGAGCACAGGTGACTGAGGGTCCCCTAGGTCTACACCAGAGCCTGGAGGGAAACTAAGGTGAACAGACAGGATCAGATCTGGGAGGATGTACTGTAACAATCCAGGAAGCAGAGCTACATCTTGTGATGAGCTAGCTCACCTTGGCAAGGAGCCACCTCTGAAGCACAGTCCCTGCTGGCTTGAGGGTTTTCGTGAGTGTAACTGTCCAGAGCAGGGGGCGATTTTCCTCTTGGCAGCCAGCTCTGCTTAATGCCTATTGCTGCAAAGCTTCCACTTCTGAGATGTTGTGGCTTGACCTGCAGCAACTTGTTGTCACTACTATGTTTCTTAAGTTGTGCCCCTTGAGTTAGACTCTCTACCTTACTGCCAGTGTGACATTCTAAAATGCAGATCTACTTCTTTATTTGGGTTGAGAACTCATAAGCTGGTTCACGTAGTACAGAGTTGTGTTTGGTTACCAGAGCAGAACCCCTCTCAAGGTTTGTTCCTGAGCTACCTCTACATCCTACTCATCTTCAAGTTTTTTTTTTTCAAGTTTTTTCTCCATGCACTTGTTTACATCCTTGTTACAAATATGACCACCCTGCTTCAATGTCATCATATGGCTTACATTCATATAAGAATTACAATGTGCCTAGAATAGTTCTTTCTAAAATCTTATTATCATTTTTTTTTAATCAGGGGAGGGAGAGAAAGAGAGAGATAAAGAGAAAGAGAGAATTGGCACGACAGGGCCTCCAGCTACTGCAATCAAACTCCAGACACGCGTGTTATCTTGTGCACATGTGTAACCTTGCATGCTTGTATTACCTTGTGCATCTGTCTTAAGTGGGACCTGGATAGTCAAACATGAGTCCTTAGGCTTCACAGGAAACACCATAACTACTAAGCCATCTCTCCAGCCCATCTAGAATAGTTCTGTAGTCATTTACTCATTAACTCATGAACCCATTAACTCATGAACCCTCCCAAGTAAACTGCTTACACAGGACTCTTAACATCCTTATTTATGGGGAAAAAATGGAGGCACAAATGATGCTAAATAACTTGATCAGTTTTACTGAGCTGTAAGTGACAGGGTCAAGGTTAGAACGTAGGTATTTTAGTTTCAGAGCTCATAATCCTACCTAAATATTGTACAACTGCAACTTAGAGGCCAAGCTCCACCCTCTACCAGTCTTTATATGCTCCACAAGATATGACCTCCCATATTCATAGATTTACATAATTAATATTGTTAAAATGGCCACATTGCTAAAAGCATACTACAAATCCAATGCAATTCCTATCTTACTACCCATGACATTTTAAAAAATAAATTTGGCAGTCAAATGAACTCCAGACATGTGCCATCATGAGCATCTGGCTTACATGGTTACTGGGGATTCCAATCTGGGTCATTAGGCTTTACAGGTAAGTGACTTAACCACTAAGCCATCTCTTCAGCCTCCCATGACGTTCTTCATAGAACTACAGAAAACAATTAATATGGAAGCACAAAGGACCCCCAAAATAGACAAAGATGTCATGAGCAAAAGCAATAATGTCAGAGAGATAACAATACCTGATTTCAAAATATACTTCAGGGCCACAATAAAACTAGCATGGTACTGGTGTAAAAACAGTCATGCAGACAAATGGAATAGAGGTGTAAGAAATTAACCCACCTAGCTGAAGGTATCTGATTCTCAACAAAGATGTCAATAACTTGTGTTGAAGAAAAGATGGCCTTTTAAACAAGTGGTGCTGGAGAAACTGGGTGTGCTTATGTGGGAGGCAGAAACTAAATTTTTATCTTTTTCCCCTGTATAAAAATCAACTAAAAATCAATGATTATAACTGAAAAGCTGAAAAACAAACTAAAGGAATAATAGGGGAAATACTTCAAGATACATGCCCAGGTACAGGCTTTTTGCATAGAACTCCAACAGCTCAGGAAATGATATGGAGATCTGACAATATTACACTAAGTTCAAAGACATCCGGAAAGCAAAGACCATAGTGAGGAGATAGTCTGTAGAATGGATATTCTTCCACTACAAGGTTAGTATCCAGAACATATAATGAATTAACTCAAGTTAACAGAAAAATAATAACCCAATCACAAACAAGCAAATGAACTGAACAGAGTTCACAAAATACAAATGAACAAAAAGGATGACATATACAAATTAAATAAAAAATTAATTCAGAGAAAATACACCAGGCAGTGTATTATTTCAGCATCATATTATTCATTAAATTTAAAACAGACTCACCATACTCAGCTATCAGAGAAATGTAAGTCAAAACTATATTAAAAGTCTGGCTTACCCCAGCTAGATCAACAAAAAGAGTGTTATGAATATGCAAGGCTGGGAAGATTGCTCAGCAGTTAAAGACCCTTGCTTGCAAAGCCTGCAGGTCTAAATTCAATTGTCAAGCTTCCCAGGTAAGCCAGAGGCAAACAGTGGTTCAAGAGTGTAACATTTAGGGCTGGAGAGATGGCTCAGTGGTTAAGGTGCTTGCCTGCAAAGATTAAGGGCTATTTGACTCTCCAGGTCCCATGTAAGCCAGACTCACAGTGACTGCAAGCACACAAGGTCACACATGCGCACAAGGGGGTCCATGCATCTGGTGTTCAATTGCAGTACCTCTTTGTCTCTCTCTCTCTCTCTCATAAAAAAGGCATAAAAAAGCTAGTCTGTTGGGCTTGCCTCAAAAAAAAAAAGGGTGTAACATTCATTTGGAGCAGTAAGAGACTCTGTCCTCACCCCCATACAAGCAAGTGTAAATAATAATAATTATTATTATTATAATTATATCATTATATAACCATATAATGTAATGTAATGAGGACAGTTATAACCTGGTATCACGATTTTAAAATGAAAGAAAACCACAGTAAGTACACTTAGCCACAGGGTGGCACTGCAGCTTCATCCGAATCAGCCCATTTACTTACAGAAAAATCACATAGAACCCATGACTTCCAGTTTATGGCACTGATTCGACAATGATTGCTCAAGCCAAATATGTCACCAAAATATTTGTGAAATGAAAACATAAATCAACAGTCTTTTAGAACGAAAATGAGAAAAAGAAACATGCGCTGGTGACTAACCAAGGGAACATGATTGCTTATGTGCTGCTGGGAGGAATGTAAACCAGTACAGCTGTGGAAATCAGTATGAAGATTCCTAAAAATCTAAGAGTAGAACTAACATATCACTTAGAAATGCCACTACTGGGCTTATATCCCAAAGAACTGGTGCACAGTAGAGATACCTACACATCCATGCTGGTTGCTATGCTATCGGTAATAGGCAGAGTCAGCCTAGATGCCTGCCAGTGAATACAGAAAATCTATACACAACAGCGTATTATTCAGCAACAAAGAAGAATGAAATCATGTCATTTTCAGAAAAGTAGATGTAACTGGAGATCACTATGTTAGATAAAATAAGACAGACTCAGAAATACGAATGTCACATCTTATCTTATTTGTGGCATCTAGATAATAAGATGAAATAAATATTTTTAAAGTATGTTTTCTGTACGTATAAAAATGTCACAATGGAAACCACTCTGCATAATTAATATGTGCTAAGAATGAAGATAATTTTTCACAGTTGAAATGGTTATAATAATAAAAATAAAATTTCAAGTGAAAATTATATGAATTCAAGTGCCCCTACTCAAAAATAAAGTTTTCTTTTACACCAGAGTGGAAGAGTGTGGAAGGGCTCCAGGAAGGGGTCTGGGACTTCTCTTTACATTCTCTTAGAGACTAGGCTGGTTGGTAAGTAGTATACCTTGGTGGGCCTCGATTTTTTTTTTTTTTTTTTTTTTTTTTTTTTTTGGTTTTTCGAGGTAGGGTCTCACTCTAGCCCAGGCTGACCTGGAATTCACTATGGAGTCTCAGGGTAGCCTCGAACTCACGGCAATCCTCCTACCTCTGCCTCCCGAGTGCTGGGATTAAAGGCGTGCACCACCACGCCCGGCTGGGCCTCGATTTTGATTAGCACACTTGAGCTATATGCCTTTTCTCTACAGAGCATGACCTCTCTCATAGTGCAGCTGATTTCAGTCATATGTATACTCCATTATACAGAGGCATAAGCTGGTAAATAGTGAAGTTTCCTAAAAAGTTAGGGGACGCAGTTTGTTTTATTGTGCATACACCTAAAATCAGTCTAGGATGGATGACCCCTGCTGTTGATTCATGATGTGTCTAAGAACGGAGTTCAGGGTCTGGAGAGATGGCTTACTGGTTAATGTGCTTGTCTGTGAAGCCTAAGGACCCGGGTTCAATTCCCCAGAATCCACAAAAGCCAGATGCACAAGGTGGCGCATGTATCTGGAGTTCATTTGCAGTGGCTAGAGGCCCTGGTGCACATGTTTTCTCTCTCTTGCAAATAAATAAATTAAATTAATTTTAAAAAATAACATGGTTAAACAGAAACTGACCAGAAATAATGGTTGCTAGGTTGCTTGGAAGGGGTGTACTTGGTATGTGCAGCTCAGTGCAGATGTGGGTCCGTGGTTCCCAACAGGTTGCTCAAGTTCACTGTAAAGAAAGGGCTGTATTTACTGGCCAACCCAAACAGTGTCCCTGGTTGCTAAACTATTTTCTTATGTCTGCCTGCCTTACTGGACCATAGTTTGCCACTATGCAGCAATTGTTCTCAACCCTGACTACATGTTAAGGTTGTTGGCAGAAGTGTGAGTGTGAGTGTGTGTGTGTATGTTTTATTAAGTTGAAACTCTGAATTGATCCATCATGTGCTGCCACCATCATTTCCTGCCTGCCTCCACTCTACTTTGGGCACTCCTTAGTGGGATTGCTGATATTCAGCAATTGAGTTGTGGGTTATGAGTTGTGAGAGCAGCAGTCAGTTATTTTGGGGAGGGTATGCCTCTGGATATTCCCTTCCACCCTGTGGCTCTTACATTCTTTCTTCCCCCTCTTCTGCAAACTTCCCTGAGCCGTGGTGGGTGCGTTTTAAGTCTACTTTACTGTTGAGCTCTCAACAGCTTCTGGATTTCTGCTTTCATAGGTTTGGGGTATCCTCTGTGCCTGACACTATCACCCTGGTGCAAGTTATGTTCTGTTCTTATGCTATAGCAGCCAAGTTGAGCAGTTGTCACAGGCTCTACATTAGTAAGTCTTTCATTTGCTTGGGGAATTAAACACCATAACAGCACAGCTATTACTTTTCCACTGCCATGTATAGCTCTGTATGACAAATTAATTAAATAATATTTGGTTGTATCAACAAAAGAGTGTGGCCTAAGAAAGCAAACTTGCCTATAATCACTACCCTTTTGATAAGAACTGATCTTCGAAGTAAACAGAGATATTGAGTCCTTGAACGTATGGTCTTCCTGTCTCCTCCTTCTCAGTGCTGACATGACAGGCCTGGGCACAACTTCTGTAGCAGTGTCCTCTGTGAATGCACCTGGTTTATTCCGAGTCTTGCTCAAGTCTTTCACAGGCCTTCTGTTTTTTCTCTGAGCTTAGTCTATTAATGATTGAGAAATGAGTTGAAATATCATTCCACTATATTTAAGGATCTGTCTCATTTTCATTTCAGTTTTTCTCCATATTTCCAGGGTCTCATAGTAAGTGAAGTTACATTTAGGCTGGGTATGTCTGCTTGATGAAATTAACCTTTTATCACTGTAAATTGTACACATTTATTCCAGGAAATACTTGTACACACACTGCTTGGATTACAGAAGTGTATATGTACAAGAAAAAAAATAAGTAAAATATGATACTTTCATGAGTTTTGACCCACTAATTCCATTTGGAATTATTTTTCACATAATAAAAAACCAAAGATATTGATTGCATTACTACTTGTACTTGATGCTTTCAAAAAGTTGACTTACAGAAATAAAAGAGTATAAACCAAATTGTCACATTATACAAGCTGATATGCTTTGCATGTTAGCTAAATATCACTTGCTTAATGTTGTTACAGATAATTATAGTAAGTTGAAAATTAATTTACAAGTAGGGTCAGGACATTTATGTGTATTACCAAATTGTTACAATTCTGTGTGGAAGTAACCGTGATCATCTCCAGTTTCAGATGAGAAAACTATCTTAGTGTCTTAAATAACGTCTGGGTACCCAATCATAGAACTCTGGTTGTGATATTAAGTGATTAAAAAAACAGGTATAGGACTGGGAAGATAGCTAAGTCAGCTGTTTCTCCCCCCAAGATAGGGTCTCACTGTAGCCCAGGGTAACATGGATTTTTGTCTGGAATCCCAAGCTAGCCTCAAACCCACAGTGATCCTCCTACCTCTGCCTCCCAAGTGCTGGCATTAAAGGCGTGTGCCACCACACCCGTCCACAGATAGCTAAATCAGTAAAGAGCTTGCCTTGCAAGTGTGAGGATCCGAATTTGATTTCCAGAACCCACATAAGAATGCTGGGCACTGTGGTGTGCACTGGGAAGACAGATACAGGTGGACTCCTAAATCACTCAGGCTAGCCAGGCTAGCCTACTTGTGGAGTTCCAGGCCTATGAGCAACCTGGTCTCAAAAAAACATGGATGGCCGGGCGTGGTGGCGCATGCCTTTAATCCCAGCACTCAGGAGGCAGAGGTAGGAGGATTGCCTTGAGTTGGAGACCACCCTGAGACTACATAGTGAATTCCAGGTCAACCCGGGCTAGAGTGAAAAACTGAAAAAAAAAAAAAAAAGGCGGATGATGTTCCTGAGGATCGGCATTGAGGTTGTCTTCTGTCCACAAACCTATGCCCACTTTATGTACAGTTGAACTGGTGCCCACATGTGCACATGCACATAAACACCTACATATATACAAAAGTTAAAATTAAATAAAAACAATTATAAAGTGTACATATGATATGACAACAATGACAGATTATTAATATAGGTACAGTTGAATGTTATCATTTGTCTCTGAGTAATGAGAATTTGGTAAATTATTTTCTTTTTTCTGCTTTTAGTTTTTTTTTCAAATTGAAATGAGAGTGGTTTATTGGCTGTATAATATTAATAATCTCATTATAGAATTATATTAGAGACATCCTGCATGAGCATTTAAAAATAATACTAATACATATTAAAAGGCTTGTGGCAGCATATATTTAGCTTAGGCGTGAAATAGTGTATGAGTGTTGGAGAAGTGGGGAAGTAATATAGGGGAAATTTTGTGTATATTCCATGAATTTAGACTAGACAAAGAGAGAGGACATCAAAACAATATAGTGTTGGGCCCTAGAATTTAAGTATTTGTTTCCTAAAGATGAGAATTGAGTCAGAGCTTTTTTCTATTTCAGCATGGCTACCTCATTTTTTTAAAATTTATTTATTTATTTATTTATTTATTTATTTTGTTTTTTTGAGATAGGGTCTCACTCTACCCCAGGCTGACCTGGAATTCACTCTGCATTCTCAGGGTGGCCTTGAACTCAATGGCAATCCCCCTACCTCTGCCTCACGAGATCTGGAATTAAAGGCATTCACCACCACGCCTGGTTTTTTCATTTTATTTTTAAAGACAGCCCAGGTTGGCCTCAAACTTACTATGTACTTGAGCATGACCATAAACTTCTGATATTCCTCTCTCTGTGATCCTCCTGCATCCAACCCACCCTACAGACTGGGCCACCACACCGTTTATGTGGTACTAGCAACTGAACCCAGGACCTTATGCTAAACAAGCACATTACCAACATCCCCGGCCCCTATTCTCTTCTTCTAGATGGCAATGGTCACCAACATCTGAACACCAACACCATGCAAGGCACTGAGGCAGGAGCGTTCCATGTTGGACATTCAGTAGGACAGCAACCTGGCCTTATGCTATCCCTGAGCTCAGCCACCTCTTGACAGGCTGGTTACTCCAGGTCACCCAGCTGGAAAATGTCAGAGCTAGAATCCAAATCCAGTCGTAAACTCTCTGAGCCCAAAACAAATGGCCATAGGGATTCATAGATTTTTTTGACTATTAAATACAATTTCATATGAATGGGCAAATAATGTTTTTTTTTTAAATCCAACTATTGTTAAAATGAAGGCAAAACATCCTCCTCCCTGTCTCCTATCTCTTGTCCATTCTGTACTCACCATCTCCTTCCACACTGTGCCTCATACCCCAGCATTCTCATGTCTACTGTGCACTCTTGCTTTCTATATACTTGGACATAATTTCCCCAGAATATTCTTTATCAACTTTTTTTTAACTATACATTGACGAATGGCACTTTGTGACAAATTTAAGTCTGTATTCTTTACTATGAAGGTGTGATGATTCTGACTTAACAATACAATAGCTGTATTTGTTTTTTTTGTGTCATTTGTATAAACTCAATTGTGCATGCAAGCATGTATGTGTTTGTATGTATATGTGTATGTGTTTGTGCATGTGTGTGTGTCATTCTTCAGGTGCTGTCTGGCTTTCTTTTTATTTTTAGGACAATAACCTCAGTATTAAAATACAGAAGACTGTCTATGTGAATAATGCAATCAGCCTTGAGAGCCTATTCTTGCCATGTAGACTGGAATGGCTGGCCAGTAAGCTCCAGGGATCTGCCTTGTCTTCATTTCCCCAGTGCTGAGATTTTAAGCCTGACCACTATGCCTGGTTTAAAAAAAAAGTATATTCTGGAGACTGGACTTGGAAGCTCAAGCTTACAAGGTAAGCACTTTCCTAAATGAGCTATCTGCCCAGTTCTGAATTCTCTTTCTTAACCACATATTGTTCATGTCTTTACTCAAACACTCAAGATCTCTAAGCGGTCTGCTTATCCTTCTTTAAACCTTCCAGTTCTTGTTGGTTTACCTATGTGGATCATAACTGGAGGACATTCCAAGTCTAGCCAATAGAGCATGGTAGGAAGCTATTCTTTGAATAGAGTAATAGCTGGACTTCTACTGATATAATATAGTTTTTACAAAATTTATAACCTTTGTGTTTCTCTCATTTTATAATACTGTAGTCTCTCTCATTATGCTTTTATAAAATACTCTATACCATGAATGTCAATTAATTAGTTCATTGCTATACATGGTATGCTACAGAAAAAACAAGAATTAATATTTAAACATCTAAATTTTAGTTCTAACTATGAAAGCCCAAATTCCTTTAGAGCTTGCTTTTTTTTAGCTATAAAATGTCTTTACCCTTCTTAGTGACTTCATGTTAGTGCTCAACGGTGATTGAATTATTCACTGGGCTCTTTTCTATTTTCACATCGACAATGTGTATAATTTTAAACTGTAAAGGTACTTAGCATGATACAGTAGTTGTTTAAAGGACCTATACTGAAGTCTTCTAAAGTCCATGAAAACCTTTGAAAACCTGGCATCACAATAGAAATATTTGCAATTACTTCGACAAGGGATAAAAACCTGAAAATAAAACTGAGAGAACTGAAGACTTGGCTTCCATTCCACTTGAGCAGAATAGCCCAAAGACAGAATAAATTATGACTTTTGGGATTCTAATGGGATATGCATGTGAATTACCAATGCACTTTCCCTGTATTTAAGCTCCAACACTGTCTATATATAGGGAACATGGAATAAAATGAAAAGCAATAATGACAAGGCTTCTGTTGCCAATCCATAGCATCAAACTGCCAGTTATACCATTAGGAAAACAAAGTAAGTCTACAATGGAAGGCAGAGAAAGCTGGCAGACGGTAATGACAGGTCTCAACTATCTCTCAGTTCTTCCCTTTTCACTGAGATTCCCAGCATCCATGTCTAAAGCTGGGTTTCATTACAATGGAAATATGAAGAGAAGGAGAGAGAACGTCTATGTGATGTGGTTTCTGAGAGCTAGGGCCTTGTGGAAGGTCCGGCTGAGGGCGTTCTTCACCTCATTATTCCTCAGGCTGTAGATGATTGGGTTCAACATGGGAGTCACAACAGTGTAGGACAATGACAGCAATTTCTTACTTTCAGGGGAATTATTTGATTTAGGCCGAAAATAGGTGAGACTTGAAGACACGTAGAAAAGGGACACCACCAGCAGGTGTGAGGAGCAGGTGGAGAAGGCTTTATGCTTCCCTTTAGCTGAGGGGATCTTGAGGATGGCAGCAGCAATGCACGTGTAGGAACAGAGGATCAGCAGGCAGGGTGTCATGACCACCAGAATGGTCCCGACAATGGCGTAGATCTCAAAGAGCGTGGTGTCTGAGCAGACCAGCCTCAGCACCGGCGGGCTGTCACAGAAGAAGTGGTTCACCTTGTTGGTGGCACAGAAGGGAAAGCTGAAAAGCCACGTGGTCTGCACAATGGCCACAGGAAATCCTGGAAACCAGGAGGCAGCAGCCAGTTTGGCACATGTCCCTTGGCTCATGATGACCGGGTAAAGCAAGGGACTGCAGATGGCGACATAGCGGTCGTAGGCCATGGTGGCCAGGAGGAAGCATTCAGCCACCCCGAAGAAGAAGAAGAAATACATCTGAGTGGCACAGCCAAGGAAAGAGATGGTTGTGTCCTTGGCGATGAGGGTCCCTAGCATTTTGGGCACAATCACTAGGTTGAAGCCAATCTCCAAGAAGGACAAGTTCCTGAGGAAGAAGTACATGGGGCTTTGCAGCATGGGGTCAGCTAAGGTAACCAGAATGATGAGGCTGTTTCCCATCAGTGTGGCCAGGTGGATGGTCAGAAACACCAAGAAGAGCACTGACTGGATTTCAGCAGGTAGTGAAGAGAAGCTCATGAGGACAAACTCGCTTATTCTTGTCCAGTTTCCTGCAGCCATAGACATAGGCACAAATTCCCAGTGTGCTCATGAAGAGAGTCTTGATTGAAAGGGTCAAACTCTGGATTTGCTTTTCTGATTCCT
The DNA here is from genome assembly GCA_036346955.1 of Dipus sagitta. NCBI lineage: Eukaryota > Metazoa > Chordata > Mammalia > Rodentia > Dipodidae > Dipus > Dipus sagitta. The sequence continues at coordinate 186,573,833 of CM070772.1, read as the reverse complement.
TTTTTAGTTTCAGGGAAAGATTTAAGTCAGGATCTGATAGAAGAAAGAACTTGTGTTGTCTGAAAATAAAGTCACAAGGAAGAATACAAGTCACCTAAACTTTGATATCAAGATAGACTAGCTTTTCCTCATGTCATCTTTTTATGATCAAATTCTACTTTATGACCTTGTTTTTCTAAACCACATTTGATCATTTCCTTGCACATTCATTTTCTGTTACACAGTGAAAAATACTTCAGTAATATTCTGGGGTAAAGGAGTTGAATCATATGGAAAAGCAATAGAAATTTCTCATGTGTACCTATTCTGCATCTGCCTTAATCAACCATTCATTGCTTTCCTCTTCATCTACAGTGTGCACTTAGGACCAATTTGTCAGAGTGTGTGGTGGGAAAAGTGTACTCTTCATTGTATTTTCTTTTAAAGTGGCTGGGTAGGAAAAGGAGGAAGTGATGTATGCACTGTGTGGTCCACTTAATGCACTTCCCCCTTTCCAAGGTAAGAACTGTAAGCTGCCTCAAAGCACATACTAAGAATTCTTCCTTGCCTATATAGGCTATGGGAACCCATCAGAAACTTTATCCTTAGTCTAGCAAAGCTGGTTGTACACATTCACATAATCTATTGGCTCATAATGAAGATCCTGAGAAGTATTTAATATAATAAAACACATAATTAATACTTACAGAGGTTTACAACACTTTTGAATGGGATCAGAATGATATAAAAAATTCAGTTTTTTTTTCCAATTTCTGTAGAGCCACTCGTGTTGCTAATGACTGTTTGCTCATTGAGGCTTAGACTCTGCTGAAGGAGCTACTTAAGTAAGCTCAGAAAATCAATGATAAAGTAAAGATCATAATACAAGAAATATATAGTATCATGGGAGACATATGAGGAACAATGACATCTGACATAATCTGTTAATATTTTCTAGGCAACATGAATAGGGCAAAAAAGGTAGGCACAATAGCCTATGTAAAATTATAATAATAACAAATGATGATAATAGCAACAAAATTTTTACTACCTTCTTCCCTTCCTTCCTGACTGCAATCCTAGCTTTTGGGAAATGGAGGCAGGAGGAAGGATCAAAAGTTCAACATCATCCCCTGCTAGGTAGTGAGTTTAAGGCCAGTATGGGCTACATGAGTTCCTGTTTCAAAAAATTATTCTAGGGGCTGGGGAAATAGCTTAGTGATTAAGGCATTTGCCTGTGAAGCCTAAGGACCACAGTTCAATTCCCCAGGACCAACGTAAGCTAGATGCACAAGGGGGCGCATGTATCTGGAGTTCGTTTGCAGTGGCCGAAGGTCCTGGCATGCCCATTCTGTCTCTCTCTCTCTACCTCTGTCTCTCTCTCTCTCTCTCTCTCTCTCTCTCTGTCAAATAAATAAATAAATAAAAACATTAAAAAGGCTATCATTTAAAAAATTATTCTATTTTCCTAGTAATAAAAATAAATAAAAAATTTAAAAAACAACAACACAAGAATCATTTTTGTCATTAAACATAGAAAACTAAGTAGAAACATAATATTCAGAGTTAATGATTTTAACTATCGATTAATATAGTTTTCCTATAATCAATTTAGAAAATTTGTATGAACTATTTTATAGTGTTCCTAGACTGTCTTGAGAACTTCTTGGGGTCTGTCACTGAAAGTAGCAATCAGTCACAGATGGTGATGTCACATAAACATGTTCAGTGCAATGTCATCACAGTGTCAGTAATGAGTCATTACTGATTCATAAGAGACCAGATCAATTGTCACCCAAGGATTTAAGGAAACATGTAATCATATAAGATACTTTTGCATAATACCCATCTTAGAATATTAAAATAAAAAGTAAAAAAATGAAAATACTAATATTCTAATTTTATAGATATGTGTATAGAAGAAAAAAGATAGTAATCAAAATTTGGCAATAATCAGCTTCAAGTGGTAGGAAGAGGACTAGATCTATTTCTTTAATTTTTCTTTGTGGATTTCCAAACATTCTATGGTGAATTACATTTGTGATATATTACCCAAAGTATTAAAAATAAAAGCAACAATTATGTCTTTATGTTGGGGATATCTACTGAAAATATAGCACAACTATGCCATGTAGTAAACTTTAAAAATTTTTATTCTCATATGGACTGTTTGATTTAGGTTCTGTGATCCTGCTCAGCTGTGCTTTCAGTAGACACCCCATTTATAACAGATGTACAGTATGCAATGCTGGTTCAAAAGGTGGAGCTGGGGGTGGAGCAGAGTTGAAAAGGAAGATTGAGTTTTCCTTAGGATTTCTGGAAACTGCTGGGAAGGAAGAGAGGGCACTTTGCCTGTGACACAGGAGACTTTGGTGAAACTGGTGCTCCATGGTTGTCCACATACTCACTGTTAACCTCCTCCCAGAACTTCCTCAGGAGCCTATTTGTTGACCTTCTGACTGACTGGCCCAGGAACAGTAACCTGTGCTTCCAAAATTCCCTGTAATTATAGTGAAAAAGAAGCTGAAAACTAGACTGATGCACTAAGTCACTGTAAGAGTTAACTGCTGAGGAGCTTAACTTAATCTCTGTCAGTAGCTGTAGGAATCTCCAAGAGAGAACTGTCTAGTGGCGATCCAGAGGGTAGGACAGTTTAGACTAAAATAGAGTAAAACAGAGCTCATGGTTAGGGTGATCCGACTACATGCTTCATATGCATGTTGATGTTTTGAAAAATTGTTTTGAAGCACACAGACTGCACAAGCTAACTGTCACACCCTGCTTTTGTAAACCAGCTGCCTGCTTGCTCGCTCACCCCTCCCCTCTGCTATGAACACTATAAAATGAAAGTAAAATCTCAGTTTAACACTGAAGTTACTTTGGGGAGTGATCCCAACTTTGGTTCCCGGGAAATAAACTCTACTTTCACTCATGCTGACATTGGAGTGATCTTTTCAGAAAAGTTCCACAACATAACCACAGGATTTCCCTATAGGTGTAGTGTGTTCTGATGTTGTCTGTGTCATGAATATTTCACTAAGACAAGACTTCTCTCAGCTAGAGGAAAATCAAGATCTGAACTAGGGGTTATGTCCTTCGGAAGTTGAAAATTTTCTAACCCAGAGAGCTTTACAGGACAGAATTACAAAAGTCCTAAAAAGTCTATTTCTTCTGTGGCCTTAGATCTCTTACCCTATGAAATAGGTGAAGAGACCTGATAACTGGGAAAAAAAAAAAAAAAAGAATTAGTGAGATCTTCCCAGTGTGACCACAGGGATAGAATTAGATGTCTCGTAATACATGAGCAACTGCAATGGGGGAGTGTCCCTGGTTGACTCGTCCCTTGGGAAGGAGGCTTACCTATGTATAGGAACATCTTCCTTGATCAGTTAGCTGTGCCAGCCATCCACGTGTCATGCACGTCCTTTACTAAGCTAGGTTCAAGCTCTATTTCAGAAGAGCCCAGAGAAGAACCACAGGTGGCCTCCTTCCTGTCCTGGCTGAACTATTCATGGCTGGAACTACAGACAGACCATGGCTGCCACCTGTGCCAGACATGCCTGAACTCACTCTGTGGGGTGTCCACGCTCCTATTTCTGACTTACACAGTTATTCCCAGCTGTTCTTTAGTGTCCTTAGGGCCAGTTGCAAAGTTGGAACCTGTGTGTTCCCCCAGGTGTTAGGGAGCTCACATAGGCTCCTCTTCTGTTCCTCATGGGGACCTGACCTTCCTCGAATCTACCATCTTCTGGAGCCCTGAGGAATGTCAGATTGCAAAAGAATGAAATTCAGAAATGCAAGCTTTACTTTGGGGATGTAGGGTTGTGTTGTGAAAAGCACAAAAGTTTTGTATTCTAAATGACCTAAGTTTAAAGCAGCTCTGAAACTCACTGGCTTGTGATGTTTAATGACTTATTAAATTCATTCTTCGTAAAGATAACTAGGTTTATTTTATATATCTGTAAAATGAGATGGAACAAATTATTATTGATGTTAACATAATATATGCAAGATATTAATATTATGTTCCTATAATCTATAATATGGCAACACTCTTAATGATTGTATTCCAGTATGGAATACAAAAATGAATTCATAATAAATTTGAGGGCTGGGGAGATTGCTTGGCTGTCAAGGTATTTGTCTGTAAAGCCAAAGGACTCAGGTTTCATTCCCCAGAACCCATGTAAGCTGGATACACAAGGTGGCACACGTATCTGGAGCTTGTCTGCAGTGGTTAGAGGTTCTGGCATGCCCTCCCCCCCTCTCTCTCTTCCCCCTTTTCCCTCAAATAAATAAATAAAATTCAAAAAATATATTTTTTTTTTCTCCAGGGGCCAAAGAGCTTGAGGTAGCCCTCCAAAGAAGCTCTGACCCCGAGCTGAGATTTTATTTCCTTTTTTTTGATGTTGTTGTTGTTTTTTGAGGTAGGGTCTCATTCTAGCCCAGGCTGACCTGGAATTCAGTCTAAGGGTGGCCTCAAACTCATAGTGATCCTCCTACCTCTGCCTCCAAAGTGCTGGGATTAAAGGTGTCCACCATGCCAGGTTTTTATTTCCATTCTATAGTTTTCTTTTTTTTCTTTCTTTTTCTTATATTTTCATTTTTTTCTTTTCTTTTTTTCTTTATTAGTTAGTTTTGTGTTCAGCAAATACAGTCAGTTTGGTACCATTATTAGGCTCATCAGTGACCTGCCCCCTCCCCTTGGCCCCTCCTTGTTGAGGTATATGGGTCATGCTTTGTGGAGTTAGCCCACAGTTATGGGTAAGCTAAATGTCTCTGCATATCATGACCCAACATGTGGCTCTGACATTCTTTCTGCCCCCTCTTCCGCAAAATTTCCCTGAGCCATGTTGGGTTCATTTTTGGTCTGCTTCAGTGATGAGGTGTTGGGGGCCTCTGAGGCTCTGGCTCTCTGATATGGTAGGAGTTGATTTTTCTCTGTGTTGATCTCTTTCCCCCTTCTGCTGGTATCTGGTTCATCAGGAAAACAGCACACTTGCTTGTTTCGCCAATTTTTCTTAGTTTCAGCCAGGGCCCTTTTGAGGTATGATGGGGTAGCACTCTCCTTAGGATCTACATCTATCTGAAAAAGAGAAGCAGATTCTCCGACGGAGAGTAAGTTAGCACCAGGACAAATGAGATAACCCTTTTTTTTATAGAGAATTTAATCGGTGTAGGCCCTCTTGTAGCCCATGATTGTTGGTAGCTTGATATTGCCGAGTGGGCTTATGTTTTGATATGGTTCTGACTTGTTTCCCACCTCCAGCTATGGGTCCCATACCACCGAGGAGATCAGTTAGCCAAATTGAGAGCAGCTGGTTCCCCACCATGGCTGTGTGCCACTATTGCACTTGTGTGGGCATCACAACAAGTTATTTGCTGCTAAGTAGGTTAGACCATGAGTTGCTTGGACAGATATTGGTCATTTTACCCCAGTTGCCCATGTAGCACCTACTGGCACTAGACGCGCTGACTGTCTGGGGACTGACTCTCTTCCAACTTCCAGCCATGCCATTCTATTTAGCATGTCAACCACATAAGGTGTCTTCAGCAGTAGGGTCTTACCAATAACCTTTGCTGGGTCATCAAGTGCTCTGACAGAAATCTGTCTGTCTTTTAGGAAACCTTGTAGATCTCTCTGATCAAAACCTCATTGTGGATGATAGCCCCATGCTGGTACTGGGAGTTACAGGTCAGTGCCCACTAAGAAAATGAGGAAAAGGATAACTAATATACAAGAGTTAGAGAGAAGAGAGAGAGAGAGAGAGAGGGAGAGAGAGGGAGGGAGAGGGAGAGGGAGAGAGAGAGAGAGAGGAAGAGGGAGGGAGGGAAGATGTAGAAGATTAAGGTTAGTCTTGATCCTACCCTCCCTAGTGTCTTGTGGTTCAGGTGTTTCCTATAAGGGCCTGGGGAAGGATCAGCGATTTGGTCTGTCTTTTAGTAAGTAGAATTTTATGGTACCATTGCTGTTTGGGTCTAGATTTATGTTTCCCACCCCTTTGATGCCCTCCACTCCCTCCCCTTCCATCCTAGTGTCTAGTCCACAAGATGCTTGCTGGATATGTAAGGTATCTTGGGTAGATTCAGGATAGGTGCTGTAGATGAGTGAGACTATGTGGTGATTATTTTTCTGTAATTGGGTAAGTTCACTGAGAATGATCTGTTCCAGGTTCAACCATTTTTGTTCAAATTTCATTGTGTCATTTTTTCTTACTGCTGTATAGAATTCCATTGTGTAGATATACCACATCTTAGTTATCCATTCTTCTAGTGATGGACAACTCTGTTGGTTCCAGCTCTTAGCTATTACAAATTGAGCTGCTACAAACATGGTTGAGCAAGTCTCTCTGGCCTGTGGTTTGAAGGATTTAGGGTAGATGCCCAGTAAGGGAATAACTGGGTATGTTGGTATCTCTATACTCAGCTGTTTCAGAAGTCTCCATATTGCTTTCCAAAGTGGTTGTACCATCCTACATTCCCACCAACAGTGGATGAGTGTTCCTACTTCTCCACATCCTCACCAGCATTTATTTTTATTTGACTTTTTGATGTTGGCTATCCTCATTGGAATGAGGTGGAATCTCATAGTTATTTTAATTTGCATTTCTCTGATGATTAGGGATGATGAACATTTTAAGTGTACGTTTGCCATTTGTATTTCTTCCTCTGTGAACTGCCTGTTCAGCTCTTGCCCCATTTTGTGAGTGGGGTGTTTGACATCTTACTGTTTAGATTTTTGAATTCTTTGTAGATTCTAGAGATTAGGCCTCTATCAGTTGGATAACCCGCAAATATTTTCTCCCATTCTGTGGGTAATCTATTGGCTTTGCTTATTGTATGCTTGTCTGTAAAGAAACTCTTCAGCTTCAAGTGGTCCCATTGGTTGAGTGACGGTTTAAGATCGTGAGCTACTGGGGTTTTGTTCAGGAAGTCTTTTTCCATTCCTATATCATGGAAAGTACTTCCTAAATTTTCTTCCAGTACTATTCGAGTTTCTGGTCTTATATTGAGGTCTTTGATCCATTTGGACTTGAGTGTAGTGCATGGTGAAATGTGTGGGTCAAGTTTCAGTTTCTTGCATATGGTTATCCAGTTTGTCCAGCACCATTTGTTGAAGATGCTGTCTTTTTTCCAGCCTATATTGTTCTGGCCTTTATTGAATATCAAGTAGCTATAGTTGCTTGACCCAAAGTCTGGGTCCTCAAGTCTATTCCATTGGTCTATACTCCTGTTTTTATGCCAGTACCATGCTGTTTTTATTACTATGGCTTTGTAATATAGCTTTAGATCAGGTATGGTGATGCCTCCAGAGGTATTTCTTTTGCTGAGGATATGTTTGGATATGTGAGGCCTTCTGCCTTTCCATATTAAATTTGAGATCATTTTTTCAATGTCTGTGAAGAACACTGTAGGGATTTTAGTTGGAATTGCATTAAATCTGTATATTGCCTTTGGTAGGATTGTCATCCTCACAATGTTAATTCTGCCTATCCAGGAACACGGGAGGTCTTTCCATTTTCTCAAGTCCTCCTCAATTTCTTTTTTGAGTGTTTTTATGTTTTCGTTGTATAGATCTCTCACTTCCTTGGTTAACATTATTCCAAGGTATTTTTGTTGTTGTTGTTGCTACTGGAAATGGGACTGTGTCCCTTATTTCTTTCTCTGTATCTTTGTCGTTTGCATATAGGAAGGCTACTGATTTTTGTGCATTGATTTTGTATCCTGCTACTTTGCTATAGGAGTTAATCACCTTCAGGAGTTTTGGGATGGAGTCTCTCGGGTCTCTTACATATACAATCATGCCATCAGTGAATAAAGCTAACTTAACTTCTTCCTTTCCAAATTGTATCCCATTTATTTATCTTCTCCTGTCTTATTGCTTGAGCTAGGACTTCCAGTACTATATTGAAAAGCAGAGGTGAGAATGGACAACCCTGTCTTGTTCCTGATCTTAATGGGAATTCCTCCAGTCTCTCTCCATTAAGTATTATTTGGGCCTTCAGAGCTTTGTATATTGCCTTTATTAGGTTAAGATATGAAACAACCATGCCAATTCTCTCCAATGTTTTGATCACGAAGTGATGTTGTATCTTGTCAAAGGCCTTTTCTGCATCTATCAAAATGATCAAGTGATTTTTATGTTTAACCTTGTTTATGTGGTGTATAACATTAACAGATTTCTGTATGTTGAACCACCCCTGTGTTCCTGGGATGAATCCCACTTGGTCAAGGTGGATAATGCTTTTGATGTGTTGTTGGATTCAGTTTGTGAGGATTTTGTTTAGGATCTTTGCATCTAAATTCACCAGGGAAATAGGCCGGTAGTTTTCTTTTCTTGTGGCATCTCTGCCTGGTTTTGGAATTAGGGTGATGCTAGCTTCATAAAAGGAGTTGGGTAGCTTTCCCTGTCACCAATTGTGTGGCACAGTTTGTGGAAGATTGGTTTGAGTTCTTCCATGAAGGTTTGATAGAATTCAGCTGAGAAGCCATCTGGTCCTGGACTCTTGTTTTTTGGGAGGTTTTTTTTTTTTTATTACTTTTTCAATTGCCATGAGTGTGATGGGTTGATTGAGGTGATTAAACTGCTCTGTGTTTAGCTTTGGTAGATGGTATGCATCCAGGAATTTATCCATCTCCTCCACATTGTCCAGTTTTGTGGATTAGAGGTTTTTGAAATAAGTCCTGATGATTCTCCCAATTTCATTTATGTCTGTTGTGATCTCTCCTTTTTCATTTTGAATTTTGTTAATTTGAAGCTTCTCCTCTTTTTGCTTGATCGGATTGGCCAGGGGTTTGCCAATCTTGTTTATTTTTTAAAAGAACCACCTCTTTGTTTTGTCAATTGTCTTAATTGTTTCCTTGGTTTCCAATTCATTGATTTCTGCTCTGATTTTAACTATTTCTTTCCTTCTGGAGCTCTTTGGGTTGGAATTTTCTTGTTTTTCCAGTGCCTTTAGGTGGATGGTTAGGTTACTGATTTGGGACCTTTCTCTTTTTTATGAAGGCATTGAGTGCTATGAATTTTCCCCTGAGGACCGCCTTCATTGTGTCCCATAAGTTTTGGTACGATGTGTTCTCATTGTCATTCAATTCCAGAAATTTTGCAATTTCTTTTTTTATTTCATTCACTCTCCATTTATTGTTTAAAAGTGTGGTGTTCAGTTTCCAGGTGCCGTTGGGATTCTTGGGGGTCTTTTGTTGTTGTTTTCTAGCAATATAGCATTGTGATCTGATATCATGCAGGGAATTATGCCAATCTTCCTAAATATGTGGAGGCAGTCTTTGTGACCCAGTATGTGGTCTATTTTAGAGAATGTTCCATGGGGCTGCTGAGAAGACTGTGTAGTCTATGGATTTGGGATGGAAAGTTCTGTAGATGTCCGTTAGGTCTAAGTGATCTATGATTTTGTTGAGCTCTCTTTTTTAAAAAAAAGATTTGAATGCTAAACAAGTAAATAGGGAAAATGTACATGTTGATGATAGGAAGAATAAGTCTTTGTTCAAGGCAGTGAGGCAGGATTCCACTCTAGCTAAAGCCTAGAACTCACTTTGTAGCCAAGGCTGGCCTCTAACTCATGGTGATCCTCCTGCCTCCCCCTCCCAATTGCTGAGATTAAGACTGTGTGTCCAACTATGAGTATTTTATTCAAAGTAAGCCTTTAGCTCAGAATTTCATCCTGTAAGCATGTGACATGAGGAGCAAGAGAGTTGACTCACAGACTCTCAGTGGCCTCAGCTAACCAGCTCAGCACACTTCTGATATGAACCAGCTATATTCTGAAAGGTGGAGACTTTTGGGTTGATTGATTCACAGCTGCATTATTCATTGGTTATACTTAAAGTGTCTGCATTTTGAAATTATGGGGGGACAACTAATAAGATCAAGGACCTGGAAGTTCTGGAGGGTGGAACAGCCAAAAAGAGTCCTTGTATACCTGCTAAGCATCTGTTTATAATCTTGTTGTGGTGGGCCTTATCTTCAGGCTTAGGTGAGTGTGAGAGAGAACTGATTTTTCTGGACTCAGAAAGATGGCTCATGAAGAGTTCAGCACACCTGAGAAGGGGGCAAGAGAGAGCTCATTGGAGGAGACTAAATCAGATGCAGAACTCTAGTTTTGTTGAAGAAGGCAGGCAGTGACATCTTTCTGGTTCCCTCTTTGAGCCCTCTAACTGGCTATATGCAAATAAAGCTACCTGAGTAATTCCTCCTGGATCCCCTCTCTCTTGAGAAGGAACTCTGAGTACTATTGGAGGAATGGGAATGATGAGCATTCTTTGGCTATTTCCAGCTGAGTGGGGGTTGTAGAGTATGTCAGAGTCTTTACCACAGGGGGTTATTTAAAGGCCCAAGAGAGAAACCTGTGAGTCAGTCAGGCATCTCATGATCATTAGTGCATAGGTATTTTGGACCTGGTATAAAAAGAGGATTAAACATATTAGTAGCATAAAGAATTGGAGCCTATCTTGGGGACCAGAAATTTTTAACATTGTGATGTAGGGATGGCTGGTAGTCCTGTTAGAAAGTGGTGAGTGTTCAGCTCTCGAAGGGTGATCAAGGGGGTCTGTACAGATGGAGTTATATTGTTGTATGACCATCTGCGTATAAGCTGCCTGTGAATGAACAGAGATAAAGTCAAAACAGCAATTGAGAATACAGGTTCCAAATATCAACAGAATAACTATGAAGGTATAATCTTTTTCCCCATGAAAAACCTGAGATACACCAGAACTGTTCACCAAGTGGCACAGTAGTGTCTGAAATGGTTTGAATCTGCTCCTGTAGATCCTATATAGTAGATGACACATTAACAGAGTTACCAAGAATATATACAGAACATTCAACTTTGATAATGGCACATGTACCTACCTGGGCTGCTGGGAGGATGTCCAAACCATGTGACTTTTGAATAATTGCTTTCTCATCATTTGAACCCCAGAATTCAAAAGGGATTCTCCTTCAGCTGTGTCATTCAAAACATTTTGGGTATATTTAGGGAGAGTGCTATATACCAAATGCCATCTTCTAAGCCAACAGATGGAATAAAACCAGAAACTAAATAATGTTACCAGTGAAAAACACTCCTAGTCCATCTGTGTTTTAATACAAGTAAATTGTCTGGGCACTCTAAGGTTTTAACCTCTGGCCCTTGTATCCAAGGAAATACCAGAGTGTACCTCCTAATCCATTTTGGGGGCAATCAGGGCCAAAGTTAGTAGCACAGAGCCATTGGGTGCCATTTGAGGTTACCCAACATATTTCTGGTCTCAGAAAAACTTAGTAACAAGGCATTCTGATTGATGGAGGGTGATGATGCTTGGCATAAGTCAGAGGGAACCCATCTCAGGTAATAAATATTACTGGAATATTTTGAGCAAGTACGTTTTCTTTGTTCCCAGCATAAGGGAGCCTTGACTTAAGTGACCATTGGTCAGAGTCATCTACATATATGTATCCTAGACTTGAAAATAACCATCCTAATATCTATGATTGTTCTCCTTTGTCATGGAGCTAGTACTACTAGAGAGGGTGCCAACTGGCCTTCTGGGCTTTGTCACTTACCATTTTTGAAAAACTCTTTCTGTTCATTTTTGTTAGAATTATAAGCCATCTGTATAATATGTGAGGTACCCCCTTTATTTCTTTATTGGTTAGATTTTAATACAGTTATTCCAGTAGTCTTTTGTTTGCTGATCATATGATATGTATGATATGGTATATGATTATATGATATATATGTGATGCATATCATATGAATGTATATATACATGCAAGCTATTATCTATCTACAATCTTTTACTTTACTTTTTAATGTATAATAAGTGAGAGTGAGAGCACATGTTTTTCATGATGAATATGTGGAAGTCATAGCAATACAGGATTTTTGGGTCCAGGCAGGGATTAAATTCCATAAAGATGCAGGGTAGCCAAGGTCTTGGAGCCCAACTTTTGGGTCCTTATCGAAGTTAGCAAACAGCTTAAAGCACAGATTCCAAGAAGTGCAAAGTGTGAGCTATGAGGTTTATTTTAGGGAGAGTTAAAGATCCAGAGATAGGGCCAACAGGAAGCCCAAGCCAAAAAAGGATCCAAGCTATAAAGGGAGAGGGAAAGTCTCTCACATAGGGAAGAGTCTGGACACATACATTTCAAAGCATGAGAGCCAAGACACAAGATCTCCCCTTACATAGGATGTCAGAAAAGACTAAGAGAGGGTGAAGGACTCAGAGCTTAAAGAGAGATCTTCTGTGGAGCAAGGCAAGGAAACATCCCAAAACAAGGCAGGAAAGCATATGAACAAAAAAGAAATCCTCTACCTTCTGGAATGGGGGAGACCACACATTTGTGTCCAAAGGATCCAGAGGATGAAAGGAGAACAAGAAGAAGGACATTTACAGACACAATTAGGCAAAAAAAAAGCACCTAGAACAAGACACACGTGGAAAGCAAGCAGGTACATGCCTCATTAAAAAAAAAAAATCCTCCCCCTTCCTAGCCTGGCTGGGAAGTGGAAAAGCTTACTAAAGCAAGGACCAGGAGAGTCATGGGCCATCAGAAGAAAGAGCCAAGAGATGTTTTACACACATGGTAAGGCTCATTTATATGGATCAAACATATAATTAGGATGAGCCTCCTCATCAGAATCATGTTAGTAAAGGAAATACCTGATTGATTAGTGGACCCCAAAGGCTGACTCTGGAGCGGCCTGTCTACAGGTGTGCTCAGTTGTTGCTGAGGAATTACTTGCTGCCATCTTGGATGAGACTGGATTAGACTCAGGTTCTACTCATGCCCCTGCAGGGAAGTTAACATCCATGTTCTCCTTGGACCTCTGTTCCTGGCTGACTGCCTATAAAAAGAGATATTTTGGTCTTGTTCTCCTTCAATAGGACTACTTTCAAGTCAGTCCCTGCTTTCTACCACATTTGTGGCAGGATCTGTTGTTGCATTCTATTGAGTTGAGTTCATGAGCTTCCGGGAGTCTCCTGTCTCTGCCTCTCTTCTCTTTGTAAGTGCACTGTGAATTGTCCTTTGGTCTGCTATCTGTTCACTGCCTGTGGAGAAGACATGTGTTCTCATCACCCTAGGAAACAAGTTTCCCGCTGTACTCATCCATCAAGAAATAAAAATGAAAATATGAAATTTGAAGGAAAATGGATGGAACTGGAAAATACATTTAGGTGAGGTAATCTAGGCACAGAAAGACAAATACTGTATGTTCTAATATGCAGATTTTAGCTTCAAATTTTAATGTATGTGGAGAGTGTGTAGTGACCAGGAAACTAGGAAGGGACCCATGAGAGGAAAAAGAGAGTCTTTAAGGAATGGAATGTGGAGGGTAATAGAACATGTGACATGAATGTTCACAGGAGAATCCTGGGCATGGAAGGTATTGCAGTCAGGTCCGCATTACTGGTAGAAATCACCCAACCAAGATCAGCTTATGGGAGAAAAAGAGGTTTATTTTGGCATACAGATTCAAGGGGGAAGCTCCACGATGGCAGGGAAAATGATGACATGAGCAGTGGGTGGACATCACCTTCTGGCCAACATAAGGTGGACCAGAGCAACAGGAGAGTGTGTCAAATACTGGGGAAACTGGCTATAACACCCATAAGCCTGCTCCAACAATACACTGGCTCCGGGAGGCATTAATTTCCAAATCTCCATCAGCTGGGAACCTGAACTCAGAATGCCTAAATTTATGGGGGACGCCTGAATCAAACCACCACATTCCGCCCCTGGCCACCATAAACTGATAACCATATGTGATATAAAATGCAATTCATTCATCCAACTTTAAAAATCCCCATAGTTTTCATCAATTCCAATGATGTTCATACATCCCCATAGTCTAAGATCTTTTAACTGAGACATAATACCAAAAAATAACCTCAAAAACCCATAATAGCACAGAATAAACATTCACACTGCAAAAGATGGCATTGGGCATAGCAAAGAAATACTCAAGCAATACATGATTTAAAACAATAGGGGAAAACATCAAACTCTGTAGCTCCAAGTCCAACAGCTCTAGTCAGTGACAAATCTCCAAGTCTGATAATTCTAACCAGCAACAAGCCTCTGATATTCCAATTCCGCCTCTCCAGCCAGGCTACTCGCAATCCTGGAAAACTTCATCAGGGCCTGCAGCTTTCCTTAGCAGCCATCTCGTGTCCCAGCAGCTCCACTGGGTCTCCGCTGCAATCCATGGTTAATCCTCATGGTCCAATTGGGTCTCCATGGAGGCATCCAGAAAACCTGCTTCACACTGCCCATGGCCATTTCCAAAACACAAGACCATGTTGAAAACTCAATGACCCTCTCTTTCCTGCATTTCTTATACTCCATAATACCAGGTAGGATGCCAGTTTGTTAATCCAGGGAGGAATAAAGCAGACTTTGAAGAACAGGACACTCCTTGAGCACTCAGGCTCCTTCAAGAGTCTACATTCTTCCTGTTGCCCCAGTGCAGGTAAACTAGCCCAATCTCAATCTCTCAATTGCAGCTGAAGGGGCAGCAGTTCACCTAAAGATTTTTTTTTCTGTGCCATATCCCTCTGCTCATACCAGTTCATTTCTATGCAAAGAAACTTTGCACAACTTCTCAGGACCCAGGAAAAACAGCAAGCTTCTCACACAAACTGCTCGTCCAGTCCAGGCAAAGCTCTTTCTCACCCTCATAAGCCAAACCTCACAGTCCATAGTTCTTAACTGAATTCAGGCCTTTCAGCTCTGATCAGAATAGTCCATCAAGCTGTACTTACAGCACTGCAAGACATCTCTAAGGCCAAGGTTTCAAATCCTTTCACATTCCTCTTGAAAATCAGTTCCAAAAGGCCAAAGCCACACAGTCAGGTATATATCAGCAATCCCACTCCTCGGTACCACTTTACTGTTGCAATCAAGTTCACATTGCTGGTAGAAATCACCCAACCAAGAGCAGCTTGTGGGAAAAAAAGAAATTTATTTTGGCTTACAGGCTTGAGGGGGAAGGTCCATGATGGCAAGGGAAAACGATGGCATGAGAAGAGGGTGGACATCATCCCCTGGCCAACATAAGATGGACCATAGCAACAGGAGAGTGTGCCAAACACTGGCAAGGGGAAACTGACTATAACACCCATAAGCCTGCCCCAACAATACACTGCCTCCAGGAGGCATTAATTCCCAAATCTCCATCAGCTGGCCTGGCATTCAGAACACCTAAGTTTATGGGGGCACCTGAAACAAACCACCACAGAAGGGTACGGATGAAAAGGGAGGTGTAGATGGGGAGGATAATCACCCCAAACTAAGCTTGTATAAAAAGGACACACACAAACCTATTACTTTATGTTAATTAATAAAACACTGCTCATATAGGAAAATAAAATGGGTTGGAGGGGCAACTTAGTGGTAGAGCACTTGCTTTGCACTGGGTACTACAAAACAAAACCAAGCCTAAACATTCAATCAAAAAGAATAATATGCCAGGCTGAAGAGATTGTCCAGCGGTTAAGGCATTTGCCTTTAGAGCCTAAAGCCTCACAAAGTGGCCCTTGCATCTGGAGTCCATTTGCAGTGACTGGAGGCACTGGCATGCACATTTTGTCTCTCTTCAATTGTTCTCTGCTCACAAATAAATAAATAAATAAAATATATTAAAAATAAACAAATTTTTAAAAACCTCCCAACAAAAACCTGCCTAAAAATGTTTCTAACATTTTTCTTTCCCATTAAGGCTACTAAAAGTTCATTTATCACAGTAAGTAAAAAAAAAAATTGAAATATGTTCAGATGTTTATCTGGTTTATAAAATTGTTAATAAAAAATTAATAGTCTTGCCAGGCATGGTGGTGCACACCTTTAATCACAGCACTTGGGAGACAGAGGTAGGTAGATCACTGTGAGTTCGAGGCCACCCTGAGATTTCATAGTGAATTCCAGGTCAGCCTGGGCTAGAGTGAGACCCTACCTCAAAAAACCAAAAAAAAAAAAAAAATAGTAGTCTAAATTATATCTGTTATAATATTGTCAATACTAAGTTCTAAATGATGTTTAAAGAGATAACCAAGTGATATAAAAATCTTAAAAGTAATTCAAGATTAGTCTTCATACTTCTCTGGAAATATAGTTTTATATTTTGGAAAACATCTGAATACAATGGCATATACATTTTCGTTTTGATTTTGTTGTTGTTGTTGTTGTTTTGTTTTGCAAGGTACAGTCTTGCTGTGTCCAGGCTGACCTGGAATTCACTGTGTATTCTCAGGGTGGCCTTAAACTCACAGCAATCCTTCTACCTCTGCCTCCTGAGTGCTGGGATTAAAGGCACGCGCCACCACACCTGGCTTGATATACCATTTAATTTGTGTGATATGAAGCACTAGCCTGTCCTCACTCCAACTCCAATGACTGACTCAGGCCAAATATTGGAATAGATACTTGGAACTACTCTGAACACCGTCAAACCCTTGCCTACAATATCAAGACTCAGAATGGATGGGGCCTTCTTAATGTTGAGTTCTTAAGAACAGTGCTCTCAGACCAGGAAATATTGCTACAGAAGTTTTAATTTCTTTTTCTCCCTTGTCCTCTTCTTTCCTTTACAACCTCGATTTAACTATCTCTTGTGAGTGTCAGACACCTTTCCCAGCACTTTTCTAAACTTTGGAGTGGAAGCTTCAATATAAATTTTCAAAATGTAAGTTCTATTTTTATGTTCTCCAACAAATTAGCATCCCGTTTACTGAAAAGGGTATGGTATAGTAACTCTGAATAAAGATGTGACCTTTTCATAATTTTTTATTGACAACTTCTATACTTACAGACAGTAAACCATGATAAGTCCCTCCCCTTCCTCACTTTCCCCTTCACAACTCCACTCTCCATCATATCCCCTCCCTCTCTCCATTAGTCTCTCTTTTATTTTGATGATATTGACTTTTTATCCTGTTATGAGGGTCTTGTGAAGGTATTGCTAGGCACTGCAAGGTCATAGATATCAAGGCCAATTTCAGTCTGGACAGTTGTATGTAAGGAGTGGTACCGTTTCTTTGGCTCTTACATTTTTTCTGCCACCTCTTCCACAGTGGACCT
The DNA here is from genome assembly GCA_036346955.1 of Dipus sagitta. NCBI lineage: Eukaryota > Metazoa > Chordata > Mammalia > Rodentia > Dipodidae > Dipus > Dipus sagitta. The sequence continues at coordinate 186,556,774 of CM070772.1, read as the reverse complement.
TGAACCTTGGAGGGTGTGATAGAGATATTTCAGTGCTAGACACTCTGTCACTTCTTCTCAGCACTATGTTGCCTTTTGGGTCATCCCAGTGGTTACCACCATCTGAAAGAGAAGCTTCTCTAACCAAAAGTGAGAGTAGCATTAATATAAGAATATTAACATTAAGTGTAGTGCTTTCAGGACAGTTTGGTGAGAATAATATGTGCAGTTAGCCAGATAAGAGCAGGCTTTATACCCCTAAGGCTCATAACCTCACCTGCCATAGGCTTTGGATTAGGTTTTCAGTAGCAGGCATGTATTCCTTCCCATAGAGGAGGCCTCCAGTCCAATTAGAGTGTAGTTGTTTTCCTCCAGAGCAGACATGCCACTATTGCACCTGTTCAGTCACTTGGCCTGTCTGGCCAAACTTGGGGCTTCCAGTGTCCACTGTTTTCACTGCTGATGACTTCTGCCTCCCATAGGGCTGCATGCTGTGCAGCTTTTTCCAGCTTTCAGTTGGCTGGGCTACAGGGAGACGGTTTCTAGGTCAGCACCAGCTTCATTACTCAATGACTTTGCCACCTAGGCATATGAAGTCTTCAGAATAGGGTCTTACCACCCTTTACTCATGGAAAACCAAGGGCCTTGGCAATAGCCTGTCATGTTTTGGAGGCAACAGGGATCTCCCTGGCCAACATCTCACTGGGAGGTATCCCATCCCTGGTACAGAAAGTTTTCTAGTAGCAATCTATGGCTTCTGGATGTGCCATTATCCAAAAAAAGTAGGCTTTTACATGTCTTATTCAGAATATCTTTAATGTTGATTGACTGCTCCCCCCTCAACCCATCTCTTAAAAGTAGGCTTTTACATGTCTTATTCAGAATATCTTTAATGTTGTTTGACTGCTCCCCCCTCAACCCATCTCTTACACAATCTCTTCCCCTGGCCTTGTTTAGGCCATTCCACTTCCTGTAATCTATTCTTGTACTTACATATATATAATATCATCTGTTGAAGTCCTTCTCTCTCCTCCCTCCCTTATAGCCTTTTTCTAGCTTAGTGGCCTCTGCTACTGATTTTTGGTTCCAGATCACACACAAATCTATGCATTTGTAGCTAGGATCCATATATGAGAGAGAACATGCAACATTTGGCTTGCTGGGCCTGGGTTACTTCACTTAGTATAATTCTTTCAAGATCCATCCATTTCCCTGCAAATTTCATAATTTCATTTTTCTTTACTGCTGAATAGAACTCTATTGTGTAAATGTATCACATCTTTATTATCCATTCACCTGTTGAAGAACATTTAGGCTGGTTCTACTTCCTAGATATTGTGAATAGAGAAGCAATAAACATGGTTGTACAGTATCTCTAAGGTAGTGAAAAGAGTCATTAGGATATATGGCTAGGAGTGATATAGCTAGATCATATGGTAAATCTACTTTTAGTTGTCTCAAGAACCTTCACACTGATTTCCACAATGGCTATACCAGACTACACTCCCACCAACAGTGTAGAAAAGTTCTTCTTTTCCACATCCTCACCAACATTTATTGTCATTTGTGTTCTTGATGATAGCCATTCTGACAGGAGTGAGATGGAAATTCAAAGTAGTTTTAATTTGCATTTCCCTGATGGCTAGGATGAAGAACAATTTTTAGATGTTTATATGCCATATTTATTTCTTCCTTTGAGCATTCTCTATTTAGTTCCATAGCCCATTTTTAATTGGGTTGTTTGATTTCTTATTTTTTTGTTTTTTGAGTTCTTTGTATATTCTGGATATTAATGCTCTGTCAGATGTATAGCTGGCAAAAAATTTTCTCCCATTCTGTAGGTTGTCTCTTTGTGCTATTCACAGTGTCATTTCCTGTAGAAAAGCTTTGTGATTTCATGACATATCATTGGTTGATTAGTGGTTTTATTTCCTGAGCAATGGGGTAGTACTGAAAAGGTCATTTCCCCTATGCCAATATATTGAAGAGTTTCCCCTAACTTTTCCTCTAGCAGTTTCAGAGTTTCAGATCTGATATTAAGGTCCCTGATCCACTTGGACTTGATTCCTATGCATGGAGAAAGACAAGGACCTATTTTCATCTTTCTACATATAGATATACAATTTTCCCAGCACCACTTGTTGAAGAGGCTGTCTTTTCTTCAATGAATATTTTTGTCAAAAATCAGATGGCTGTAGCTGCCTGGATCAACATCTGGGTTCTGTATTCTGTTGCATTGATCTATGTGTCTGACTTTGTGCTAGTAACATCCTGTTTTTGTTACTATGGCTTTGTAATATAGCTTAAAATCTGGTGTGGTGATGCCACTAGCCTTATTTTTATTGTACAAAATTGTTTTGGCTATTTGAGGTTTTTAGTCCTTCCAAATGAATTTTAGGATTTTTTTTTTATTTCTGTGAAGAATGCCATTGGAATTTAAATGGAGATTGTATTCAATGTGTAGATTGCTTTTGGTAAGACTGACATTTTAATAATATTGATTCTTTCAATCCAAGAACACGGGATATCTTTCCATTTCCTAGTGTCTTCTGCAATTTCTTTCTTGAGTGTTTTAAAGTTCTTATTGTAGAGATCCTTCACTTCCTTGGTTCGGTTTATTCCAAGGTACTTTATTTATTTAGTATTTTAGTTATTTAGTTATTTATTTTGAGGTAATTGGGAGTGGGAGAGATTCCCTGATTTCATCCTCCACATGTTTTTTTTTTTTTTTTTTTGGTACAGTGTTTATTTTCTTTTTTCCTTTCCTTTTTTTAAGAAAATTATTAGATATGGACATATTTTGTATGTAAACAACACATGTTGGTACCATCCTCTCCTCCTCCCTGCCCCTTTTCTTTTTTTTGGGGGGGGGTTCTTTATTAGTTACTTTTGTATTCAGCAAATACAGTCAGTTTGGTACCATTATTAGGCTCATCCATGACCTACCCCCTCCCCTTGGCCCCTCCTTGTTGGGGTATATGGGTCATGCATTGTGCAGTTAGCTCACAGTTATATGTAAGATAAATGTCTCTGCATATCATGACCCAACATGTGGCTCTGACATTCTTTCCACCCCCTCTTCCGCAAAATTTCCATGAGCCATGTTGGGTTCATTTTTGGTCTGCTTCAGTGATGAGGTTTTGGGGACCTCTGAGACTCTGGCTCCCTGATTGGGTAGGAGTTGATTTTTCTCTGTGTTGATCTCCTTCCCCCTTGTGCTGGTATCTGGTTCATCGGGAAAATGGCACCCTTGCTTGTTTTGCCAATTTTTCTTAGTTTCAGCCGGGGCCCTTTTGAGGTATGATGGGGTGGCTCTCTCCTTAGGATCTACATCTATCTGAAAAAGAGAAGCAGATTCTCCAACGGAGAGTATGTTAGCACCAGGACAAAAGAGATAACCCTTACTTTTTTAATAGAGAATTTAATAGGTGTAGGCCCTCTTGTAGCCCATGATTAGTGGTAGCTTGATATTGGAGAGTGGGCTTATGTTTGGATACGGTTCTGACTTGTTTCCCAGCTCCAGCTATGGGTCCTGTACCACCGAGGAGATCAGTTAGCCAAATTAAGAGCAGTTGGTTCCCCACCATGGCTGTGTGCCACTATTGCACTTGTGTGGGCATCACAACAAGTTATTTGCTGCTAAGTAGGTTAGACCATGAGTTGCTTGGACAGATATTGGTCATTTTCCCCCAGTCGCCCATGTAGCACCTTCTGGCACTAGATGCGCTGTCTGTCTGGGGACTGACTCTCTTCCAACTTCCAGCCTTGCCATTCTATTTTGCATGTCAACCACATAAGGTATCTTCAGCAGTAGGGTCTTACCAATAACCTTTGCTGGGTCATAAGTACTCTGACAGAAATCTGTCTGTCTTTTAGGAAACCTTGTAGGTCTCTCTGATCAAAAGCTCATTGTGGATGATAGCCCCATGCTGGTACTGGGAGTTACAGGTCAGTGCCCACTAAGAAAATGAGGAAAAAGATAACTAATATACAAGAGTTAGAGAGAAGAGAGAGAGTGGGGGGGGGAGAGGGAGAAGGAGGGAGGGAAGATATAGAAGATTAAGGTTAGTCATGATCCTACCCTCTCCAGTGTCTTGTGGTTCAGGTGTTCCCTGTAAGGGCCTGGTGAAGGGTCAGCCATTTTGTCTGCCATTTAATAAGTAGAATTTTATGGTACCATTGCCATTTGGGTTATGGTACCATTGCCATTTGGGTCCACATGTTTGTTGTTAGTTAGGAAAGCTACTGATTTATGTATATTTATTTTTATCCTACTACATTACTAAAAATGCTTATTAGCTCTAACAGTTTGATGGTAGAGTCTCTAAAGTCCTTTATGTATAGAATCATATCATCTGCAAATAATGATAATTTGATCTCTTTCTTCCAAATTTTTATCCCTTTTATGAGTGTCTCTTGCCTGATTGCTTTAGCTAGAATTTCCAGTACTGTATCAAATAAAACTTGGGACAGTGGTCACCCTTGTCTTATTCCTAAATTTAGTGGAAAGGCTTCAAGTTTTTCTCATTTAGTATTATGTGGGCTGTACATTTCTCATAAATAGCTTTTATTGTGTTGAGATATGTTCTTTGTATTCCCAGTTTCTGTTGGACATTTACCATGAAGGGATGTTGGATTGTGTTGAATGCCTTTTCTGCATCTACTGAGATGATCATGAGATTTTTTTATATAGTGTATTACTTTTATTGATATGCATATGTTGAACCATCCCTGCTTCTCTGGGACAAAGCTTAGTTGGTCAGGGTGAATAATCTTTCTGATATATTCTTGGATTCAGTTTGCCAATATTTTGTTGAGAATTTTTGCATCTATATTCATGTGGGAGATTGGTCTGTAATTTTCTGTTGTTCTGTCTTTGTCTGGTGTTGGTATCACAGTGATGCTGGCTTCCCAGAAGGAGTTCAGTAGAGTCCTTCCTTTTCAGTTTATGGAAAAGTTTGAGAAGCAGTGGTGTTAGTTCTTCCATGAAGTCTGGTAAAATACACCAGTGAATCCATCTGGGCCTGGACGTTTTTAGCTGGGAGACTTTTTATAACTGCTTGGATCTCTTGACTTGTTATAGGTCTATTTAAATGGTTTGTCCTCATCTTGATTTAATTTTGGCATGTCACATTAATCAAGGAAATCATCCATTTCTTTCAGATTTTCAAACTTAGAGATGTATATATGCTTAAAGTATGTCCTTATGATTATCTGAATTTCCTTAGTGTCTGTTGTAATGGCTCCTTTTTAATCTTTAATTTTATTAATTTTTGTCTCTTCTCTCTTCTGGTCAGATTTGCTAAGGGTTTATCAACCTTGTTTATTTCTTCTAAGAACCAACTCTTTGTTTCATTGATTCTTTGGATGCTTTTTGTTTCTATTTCTTTAATTTTTGACCTAATCGTTATTATTTCTTCCCTTCTACTGATTTTTGGTTTGCCTTGTTCTTTTTCCAAGGCCTTAAGGTGAAGCACTAAATTCTTTATTTGTGTACTCTAATTTCTTAATATAGGCACTTAGAGGTATAAATTTCCCTCTTAGGACTGCCTTCATTGTGTCCCAAAGGTTTTGGTATGTTGCATTATCTTCATGATTTGATTCTTTGAATTTATTGATTTCTTCAGTGACCCATTCATCATTCAATAGTGTAATGTTTAGTCTCCATAAATTTATGTATGCTCTATAGCTTTTCTTGTTGCTGATTTGTAGTTTCCCACTTTGGTCAGATAGAGTACAAGGAATTAATTTTCCTGTATTTGTTAAGATGTACTTTGTGTCCTAATATATGGTCTATTTTGGAGAGTGTTCCATGTGCTGCTGAGAAAAAATGTGTATTCTGCAGCATTTGGATGAAATGTTCTGTAGATATTTGTTAGGTCCATTTGCTCCATGACATCATTTAATCTAGATTTCTCTCTGTTTATTTTTTGTTGGGATGACCTTTCAATTGATGAGAGTGGTGTATTGAAGTTACCCACTACAATTGTGTTTTGTGTTACCTGTGACCTTAAGTCTAATAGTGTTTGATGAAATTGGGAGCCTCCATGTTAGGTGCATATACTTGTAGGATTGTATTGTCCTCCTGTTGGAGTGTCCCTTTAATCAGTATAAAATGACCTTCTTTATCTTTTCTCACTAATGTTGGTTTGAAGTCCATCCTGTCAGATATTAGGATAGCAACCCCTGCTTGTTTCCTAGGACCATTTGCTTGAAATACCATTTTCTATTTTTTCACCCTAAGACAGTGTCTATCTTTTATTGAGAGATGAGTTTCCTGGAGGCAACAAATGACAGGATCCTGCCTTTTAATACAGTGTGCAAGCCTGTGTCTTTTGGTTGAGACATTGAAACCACTGATATTAAGAGTTATTACTGAAAGGTATGTGTTTATTCTCACCATTATTCCTGTTTTGTAGTGCTTCCTCTTTCCCTTTACTCTCTTGTTTTAACTGTTGTTTGATAACTGATATTTCCCTATTTCCTCATGTATGTATTTTGCTTTTTCTTCAGTGTGAAGTATTCCTTCAAGTATTTTCTGTTGTGCTAGCTTAATTGTCATAAATTCCTTTAGCCTGTTTTTGTTGTGGAATGTCCTTATTTCTCCTTCAATTTGTATAGATAGCTTTGCATGAAATACTAGGTGTTGAGTTTGCTAGTGTGTTGTGTGGAGCAATTTACTGGCAAATTCTGAAATTCAACTAAGCAATATATATAAACAAATGAAGAGTGTATTTTGCTGTGGTTTTGCTCAAATCCTTCCCTGGCCTGGATTGGTGTGACTCCTATTCCATCTTACCCAGAAGTCCCCAGGGATGTGATCAGTCACTGCTGGACATATACCCAAAGGAATCTGTATCCTACCACAGATATACTTAAACATCTGTGTTAACTTCTAATCTATTTACCATTTCAAGGAAATAGAACTAGTCTTGATACTCATAAACAAATGAATGAAATTTAACTCAGCAGCACAGACAAATAAAATTATGATGTTTATAGGAAAATTGATGGATCTGGAAAAATTATATTAAGTTAGGTAACTCAAATTCAGAAAGACCCAAAACCAAATATTCTTGTTCATACACAGACTCAAGCTTGTAATGTGTATGTAAACATAGGTGAACAAACATTGGTTAAACACTACAATGATGACTAAGAGTAGGGAATAAGAGATGACAAGGAAGGAGTGGGAAAAGGAAAAAAGAACAGGTGATCTGTAAACAGAAGAGAAATAGAGGGACTAGGGAGTTGGTGGGGAGTCAGCTGAAATTCTGTACTTGAAAATTCAATAATGATACATAAAACTCTGCTAACTAAATAGTTAAGAAATAATTTAAAAGCAAAAGGTTTTTAAATTTGATACAGTATAAAATTTCAATTTTTTCTTTTAATTCATATTTTATGGTATGGATTTTCAGAATTCTTTGATTAGCCTTACATCCCAAAGACTGTCTCTATTTTTTCTTAATGTTTTATGATTTTGCAGATTGTGCATAGGTCCCCAATCCATCTTGAGCTAATTTTTGTAGAAAATATTTTGGTGGTTTGATTCAAGTGTTCCCCATAAACTTAGGTGTTCTGAATGGTAGTCCCCAGATGATGGCAATTTGGGAATAAAAGCTTCTGATGTTGATCAGGAGGTGATGTTCACCCTTTGCTCATGCCAACATTTCCCCTTGCCATCATGGAGCTTCCCTTAAAGACTGTAAGCCACAATAAACCTTTTTTACCACAGGCTGCTCTTGGTTGGCTGTTTTCTGCTAGCAATGCAAACCTGAGCGCAACAGATATGAAACTTGGGTCAATGCTCATTCATGGTGTCTAAATGCTCCAGCACTATTTGAAAAGGCTTTCTTGCCTTTGCTGAGTGGCTTTTGCAAGTTTTCTTTTCAAAATTCAATGACTGTGTTTACTGTTGGCTTTCTATTCAGTTTCATTAATTTATATGACTATGATACCACTAAGAAAACAGCTCAGAAGTCACACAGTAATTGTGGAGATTGTGTAGGCTGATTCTTCCTACCTTATTCATTTCAAGTTTTTTTTAACCATAAGTTTTGGAATAGTCTTATGCATAGTGATTTTAATTTTCTTTCTTATATCACCACTAAGTATTTCCCAATATTGAATGATTACATGCTATTATGCCATTAATTGTATGCCATCTCAAAACATCTAAAGGTGATAAATTCCTTTAGCAAAGTGGCAAGATACAAAATAAACATATATAAATTAGTAGCTTTTCTATATGCAAAGGACAAATATACAGAGAAAGAAATCATCAAGCTGTTCTATTTTCAAAAGCAAAAATAAAATAAAATACTTTGGAATAACACTAACTAAGGATATGAAAGAACTATATAATCAAAGCATAAAACACTCAAGAAACAATTTGAGGAGGCCATGAGAAGATGGAAAGACCTCCCATGCTACTGGATAGGTAGAATTAATATTGTGAAAATGGCAATTCTACCAAAAACAATATACAGATTTAATGCAATCCCAATAAAAATTCCAGTATCATTCTTCTGAGAGATAGGTGAAATGGTCTCAAAATTCATATGGAATGGAATTAGCCCTCAGATATCCAAACATATTCTCAGTGAAAGAAATACCTCTGGAGGTATCACCAACCCACTCAAAAGCTATATCACAAAGTCATAGTAACAAAAACACCATGGTACTGGCATAAAACATAAATATAGACCAATGGAACAGAATTGAAGAACTGGACTTTAGGTCAAGTAACTACAGTCACTTGGTCTTTGACAAAGGTGCCAATAACATACACTGGAGAAATGATATCATCTTCGACAAATGGTCCTGGACAAATTGGATAACCACATGTAGAAAATGAAATTAGGCCCACTTATCTCACCAAACACAAAAATCAAGTGCAGATGGATTAAAGACCTCAATATAAGACCTTAAACTCTTCTTGTACTGGAAGAAAAAATAGGAGGAACTCTTCACACTATAGGAGTGGGGAAAGACTTCCTGAACAAAACCCCAGTAGCTCAGGAAATTAAACAATCTCTTGATCAAAGGGATCTCATGAAGCTAAAAAGCATTTCCACAGACAAAGATACCATAATCAGAGCCAATAGATTACTGACTCAATGGGAGAAAACTTTTGCAATCTGTACCACTGACAGAGGCCTAATATCTAGAATCTACAAAGCTCTCAAAAAACTAAACAATAAAAAATTAAACAATCCACTCAAAAAATGGGACAGAGAACTGAATAGGGAGTTTTCAGAGGAAGAAATACAAATGGCAAACAAACACTTAAGAAAATGTTCAACATCCCTAACCATGAAGGAAATGCAAACTAAAACTATGAGATTCCACCATACTCCAGTAAGGATGGCAATCATTAAAATATCAAATGACAACAAATGTTGGTGAGGATGTGGGAAAGAACTCTCATTCACTATTGGTGGGAATGTAAACTTGTACAACCCCTAAGGAAATCAATATGGAACTTCCTTTAAAGAAAAAGGATGATTATGGAGCTACCAACAGACCCAGTTATTCCCTTACCAGGTATTTCTCCTAAATGCTCCATGCTTCACTACAGAGATATTTGCTCAACCATGTTTATAGCTGCTCAATTCATGATAGCTAAGAACTGGAATTAACACAAGTGCCCATCATTGAATGAATGGATAACAAATTGTGGTACATTAACACAATGGAATTCTACTCAGCAGTAAGAAAAAAATAATACAATGAAATTTATAGAAAAATGATCGAACTTGGAACAGATCATACTCAGAAAACTCACACAATCTCAGGAAGACAAATGCCACATGATCTCACTCATCTGCAGTTCCTAACCTGGACCAGAAAATAGGGATGGAAGGGTTTGTGGGGAGAGAAAGGAGAGAGTGAGCAAAAACAAATGAAAAATTAAATCCAAAATGAACTGATACCATAGAAACTTTTATCCTTGAAGACAGACTAAAAGATATAACTCTCAACAGGAGTATTGAGGGGGGGAGCACCAGAAAAGAAGTGCCCTGAAGAGGATGGAATGAAGCCTAACCTTAAAAAATTGTCAATGGCCTATAATTCCTAGTACCAGAAATCGGTTGCTATCCACAATGAGCTGTTGATCAGGAGACCTATGAAGTCCTGAAGACAAGATAGGTTTCTGTCAAAGCACTTGATTACCTGCCTGAGGCAACAGGTAAGACCCTGTTGTTGAAGACACCATATACTGCCAACACAGAACATGGAGAGACTTGGCTGCAATCTGGAAGATAGCTAGTCCCCAGACAGTTAGCCTATTTAGTGCTGGAAAGTGGTACATGAGCTACTGGGAGAAAGTGGCCAATAAAGGTGTGAGCAACCAGAGGCAAACACCATGACAGTATGTACATACCAGGGCAATAGTGGTACATAGCCTTGGTGGGTAAACCAATAGCTTTCTGATTGGCTAAGTGATCTCAGTGTAAAGGAACACATGTCTGGAATTGGGAACCAGATCAGAATTCTATGGATACATTTATGCTCTCTAGTGTCAAGCTCTCACTAGTCTTTGGCTAAGAAGGGTTACATACATCAAATTCTCCCTAAATTAATAATGCTTATCCCAGTTAAACTATACTAACTTCTCTGTTGGAGAATCTGCTTTTGTTCAGTTTTTATTTATTTATTTATTTGAGAGTGATAGAGAGAGGAAGAGGCAGATAGAAAGAGAGAGAATGGGCGCGCCAGGGCTTCCAGCCACTGCAAACGAACTCCAGATGCGTGCGCCCCCTTGTGCATCTGGCTAACGTGGGTCCTGGAGAATCAAGCCTCGAACCGGGGTCCTTAGGCTTCACAGGCAAGCGCTTAACCGCTAAGCCATCTCTCCAGCCCCGAGAATCTGCTTTTGTTTTTCAGAAGGTAGTGAGACCGGAGGCGATAAACTACCCCATGCACTTCAGCTAAGCCACAGCTGAATCCACAGAGGAATTGGGGAGATGAGCAGGCGCACTGTTTCAATGGTGAACCTGACAATCAACACCAGGGTGAAGGAGACAAACCCTGCGGATACTCAATTCTTACCAAGGCAGAGCTCTAGAGGCTCTTAAGATCTCATCACTGAAGTAGACTAAAAACTCACCTCTGCTCAGGGAATTTTGCGGTAGAGAGGGCAGAAAGACTGTAAGAGCCACAGGTTGAGACATCATGCCCAGAGGCATTGCCTCCTCCACAAAAAAACTGACTGTTGTCCCCACAACACATAACCTACAATCTAATAGGAAATACCTGAAACCCCACTGAGGAGGGTCCCTGGTGGAATGGGGACAGAGATGAGGGAAAAGAGTGTACCAACACATGATGTATCCATACAAAATATGTTGCTAATAATAATAAATTAAAATAAGAATAAAGAGGGGCTGGAGAGATGGCTTAGCGGTTAAGCGCTTGCCTGTGAAGCCAAAGAACCCTGCTTTGAGGCTCGATTCCCCAGGACCCATGTTAGCCAGATGTACAAGGGAGTGCCTGCGTCTGGAGTTCTTTTGCAGAGGCTGGAGGCCCTGGCACGCCCATTCTCTCTCTCTCTCTCTAACTCTCTCTATGCCTCTTTCTCTGTCTGTCGCTCTCAAATAAATAAATAAAAATAAACAAAAATTTAAAAAAGATAAGCATAAAGAACTGCTAAAATCAGTTGAAAATGTAACCATCTAACTAAATAAATGGGCAAAAATTACATAAAAAGATACAAATGCCAAATACGTTCATGAGAAGATGTTGAATTGCATTATTCTCTATACATGTGCAAACTAAACCACAGGGAGATATCATGATATATTTATCAAAAACACAAAACTAAAAAGTAATGACTGTGAAATGATAGCAAGGCTAGAGAAAAAACATATCGTCCACACACTGCTGGCAGTGATGGAGAATGGTACAGCCATTCCTGAAGACATTTTGGCTATTTCTCTAAAACTAGCCATTGATATAAATCTGTCTGTATACTCTACACATCTATCTCATAAAATGGAACATATGTTCACTATAAACACATGTTAATAATATTTATTATGGGCATATATACATTATAAATAATAATGGGTTCAATTATGATTTTTTCATATCTGTATTGCTTATATTCACTCCTCCCTCTATCCTCACTGCTCCTCCCTCCCCCACTCCAGTTGGTCATCTTTCTTTTCCCAAATAATCACTTTTCTACTTTCATGACTTATTTGTAGCTTTCTGTTGATAACCTTTATTTTAACCAATGTTAAATGCTCTATAAATTTAATGAATTTGTAAAAATTTTACATCTGTATTTCACATGAGAGAAAACATGGGATTTTTATTTTTGTGAGCTTATTTATCTTTGTGAGTTTAACTTATTTTTCCACTAACTTCTTTCTGCAAATGACATATTTTCATTCTTATTTATAGCTGAATAAAATTCCATCACACACATATGCCATATTTTCTTTATTCATCATCCATTTGTGGATAGGATTCTAGTCTGAATCCATCCTTGACTATTGTGAATAATACTTAAACAAATATGTAAGTGGAAATCTCTGTGATTCACTGTGTATTTCTTTGGCTATATACCTGGCAATGGCATAGCTGGGTCATATCATAGTTCTATAATACTTATTCCTCTCAATAAACCTGTCAGACATATTAGTTTTATTATATATCTTAGAAAGCTAAAGATTAAGGAAGTAACAAATTTTCCAAGATTACAATACTAAGCAGGGTTCCCAAGATTTCCTAGGCCCAAAGCCTGTTGCTAACTTTTGAATAGGAGTATGGTGAGTATAGCAGTAGGAGTATGGTAGGAGTATGTACACTGCCAATCAATGAGAAGACACATGAAGAATCTATGAGGTTATATGATGTTATGACACTCTTTCATGTAACTTTCCTAACAAACTATTTCCCAAGACTTCTGATATTCCTTTTCTCTGTCCTCTAACTAAGTCTTTGTATTTTTCATCTTGTATCTCCTTTGGTCTCTTGGGCTCTTGCCTCTGTGCCATCCCAAAGCATCAGGAGTAGGAGGGAATAAAGACTAAAGGAAGGAGATGAACGACTGAAGAATCTTTCCTGGTTTGGATTCTGACTATGGAAGGTCTCTATGGAAGAAAGAGGAGGAGGAGTCTTTCAGCTATCTTTCTACTTATTCACGAAGTCATCATCTACTAGTTAACTTAGTCATCTAAGGAGGACCCCGAAGAGTCAATGGCATCTGAAGAAGGTAGGTAGATTCTATGATGTGCTAATTCCTCTTCAGGTGGTCGATTCTCCCATGTTTTCCTTTATTTTCACACAGCACATCCATCTTCCCATTCCTCTCCACAGCTGATAAAACCCCACCCCCTGTTAGTATTATCCACATCTGTCCCACTTTGTTGATTCTCATTGTTTTTCTTCTCCACTGATAGCTAGCTTTTATTTATTCATAGTTCCCACACTTCCTATGCCTTCATGATCTTTCCTTCCTAATCCATACTAGTCTCCAACCGACACTGTTGTTTATATAGAAGTTCTTCTTGCCCAAATGTCACAGTATTTACGTAGAACACTTCAAATCTCCCTCCACTCAATCTAACACCCTCATGCTTTATCTGAGCCCTGCAGGTCTATAGCTAATGTTTCAAAATATGTCAGAGTCTCTGTAAAATATATGTAAGTTCTCCATAGCTGATCATTTACACCCAAATTTGTTTTATATTTGATCTTTACTGTATTACATTTCCTTAATATGTAATTCATGTGTTCCATCATGTTATACTTTTCTCCATTTCCATCTACTAATGTATTAATTCAGCTACTATATTACCTTTACTAAAAAGTTGCTAAGGCAGAGACTGTTATAGGAAATATTGTCGGAGGGAGAAGTAGCAGGCACACCGGTGCATACTTTGTTGGCAGAATGCACGTTGTTTTGGAGGGTAGATAACAAGGGAACTATAACATGGGTGGTAAGCAAGAATACTTGGGGATGGGGTGGGTGTTTTTGATAGAATTATATGTGCCAAAGAACAAAGTAGGATGACATCAGAACATGTGTAGAAAAAGGAAGACAGTAGCAATTACTGGACTATGGTTGAATTGTGCAAAGTAAATAGTTTCTGAAGCACTGTTGGAGGATTTTGAATATTGAATGTGCTCTCCAAGGCCAAGTGCTCTTATGGTTAGTGATTTCTATGTAAATGTAACCCTAGAAACAAATGGATGTTAAAAAATGTAAGTTCAGGCTGGGGAACAAATACAAGGTTAGAGGCTAGTGAAATCATCATATTAAGAAATAGCAAGCACTTATTATGAGGAAGTATAGGGAGTGCAATGGAAACAGGGTAGGAGAAAGGGGAAAGGCATTACAGATATTAAAAGAGGCAGTTTAGGTAGTCCTTGGACTAACTATGGGTGGGATATTAGGTGGCAAGAGGATGAATATAAAAGTTGTAGGAAACTTCCAGACCCCTAGCATAGGTAGCTGTATAGAAGGTGATACCATTTATTGTCACAAATAGGATTGGAAAATTTTTTTCTAACAACATATTAGATCAATCCACATGATATCCAGGGAATGATGTCCACTCCTCATTATACCAGTGAGAACATATGGGTCCACTCCAGATACATAAGCTGCTTCTTTGCACCTACCTGAGAAATAACAGCAATGATGTTTCAAATAAAGTGTACACAGGTTTTCATAAGTTTTGACTGAAAAAATAAAAGAAACCGACCAAATCTGTGAAGCAAATGAAGGGTCATTAATGTAATGACCTCATAATAAGGAGATGCCTACTGAGCCAAGACTTGAAGTCTACTGGGAGCCGGTCATGCTGAATGAGACCACAGCATGGCAGAGCTGAGGGTGATACATGTGACATGTGCTCAGAGCTACACTAGACAGAGCTATCGTGTTGGAGAAGGCAGTGGCAGATCAGGAAATAACTGTAGGCTTTGTTTAAAAGACTGAATGTTGCTATAGCCAGTGGGACACTTTGGTTAGATTTCAAGTGGAGGAGTAAAAGGGTCAGATTTGAACCTGAGGAGAGAGATTATATGTAAATATCATTTGGAGTTCCCTCTCCTGGATGTAAATACAGGATGTAGCTGTGTTTCCCCTCCCCCAAGTGTTCAGGGCATCAAATGTGGAGTTAGAAATGTGAAGCTATAAGCATGAAGATCTGAGGTCCAAAAGGCCAACGGAGTCAAAAACACAAGGAATGGAATGTAAGGCAGGTGTTAAGAAAGGATTGTAAGAGCCGAAGGACGGGTAGGACTCCTTACAACGTGCTCCTGCAGACACAAAATGACCTGGATATCCATGACCTCACAGTGCCTCACACTACCAACACAAGACCATCATAATAGGAGGAAAAGGTGATGAATTCAAAGTAAAACAGACTGATTGAGAGGGGGAGGGGATATGATGGAGAGTGGAGTTTCAAAGGGGAAATATGGAGGAGGGAGGAAAGTAGCATGGGATATTGTTTACAATCATGGAAGTTGTTAATTATAAAAAATTAAAAAAGAAAAGATTGTGGCTGCAGTCATGAAAAACAATTATACTTTAAGCTTCCTGTTTTTTTTAAGTTTCTTAGCCAATGTGTAGCATACAGAGAGACATTATACTATCAGGCATCATAAGATGAAGAAACATCCCCATTACATCCCCTTTCCTTCTTCCAAATCTCTCTCCACTAATCCCCTTTGCTTTCTATTAGTCTTCTATTTTGATGCAATCATTTTTCCCCTCCTATTATGCAGGTCTTGTGTAGGTAGTATCAGCCATGTGAGGTTACCATAAACTTTTAAATAAATAAAATTGCAGGTGTGGATGGGAAGGTTGGAAATGATGGCTAGCGTAAGCCATGGACTTGGGCATTTTGTAGTTGCATTTGAGTACTCTGGTACTGAGAGGAATGTCAAATCCTCAAGTGCTAATAGCAAAGCATAAAGAGAAGAAAAAAATATATAGCTGTGAAATCACCAGCAATTAAAGTTTGTTTTGTGAGAAACTTCTATCCCTGCTACTTCATATATACAAATGTGAGAGCAAACAATGAAGATTTTACTTGGAGGTTGTAGTACTTGGATATTCAGCCGACTCTACTTCATTCTCTATTCTAATCTCTATCCTTCCTCCCAGGGCTATGACCACTCAAGACAGTAGGTGAAAATGGTGGATCCTGCCATGCCAAGATGCCAACTTATATTCCACATCAGATCCAGAGAAGGATTGAGGTTTGGAAAGGAAAATTTTATCTTTGACGTCAAGGTAAATAAAGAGAGTGTGCCACTAAATGTTTGCTCTTAGGTTGGCCTTGGTGATAAAGTTTTTTTTGTTTGTTTGTTTTGTTGTTTTTACTCTCAGTACAAGAGAATTATCAGAACTGTCAGAATTATATGTTTCTCAATTTTTCTGCCATCCAGTATGTGTTGCATAACAAGAATTTTTAGATAGGTCCAGGCCTTCATTCTAAAGTCCTGAGTCACTGGGGACTATCATCTTTCAGTCACTATAACCTTTGGTGTTCCGTTTGGCCCCCCTTCTTTGTAGGAGACAGTTGCTTCCTTAGCTGAGCCCCTAGACATTCCCTCTTATGTAAATACAGGATGTAGCTGACAATCAATTTTTCATATCACCTGAATATTTTGCAGGCTCTAGGGTCCTAGATTCCTAGTTCCACATGTTAAAAACTGTAAGACCTCGAAAAAGTCACTTAACTTTTCTGTACTGTAGTTTTCTTAGGTATTAAGCAGGGTCATTAATAGTATTAACTTACGGAGTTGTTCTGAATGTCTAATAATACTGTAAAAATTTTAAAACAGTACACACAATAATAGTGAAGAAAAATATTAAGTCTCATCATATATCATTGTTACTCCTCCAATGTGTAATTTATTTCCTCAGAGTTAAGAGCCAATTGATGAAAAACTACCCCTTATTTTTTAATTTGCTTATGAATACATGCTGCTTCTGTGTTCTTGCCTTTATTTTGCACATGAAAATTACTTACTTCTGTGTTTGATTTCTTCTCGCCTTTGCATAGAGCCAAAAGAGAGACATCAGGATTGAATGGTATCATTTTTTATTCATGGCATTTCTCAATATATGCTTCTCCATGTTTTCCTGTGATAGGAGTTTCTTATCTAGTCTCCAATACAAAAGCCATTTACTTTTGTCCATCATTGCCTTATCTCACCTCTCAGCTAAGTGATCAATTGTATGCACTAAATACATTGCATCCTACCTATCTAAAAATCACCAAGAGAAAAGCTAGGTTCTTGGTGCTGCCTTTTGAAGACATTGCTGTCTCACCTGTAGAGGAGCAGTGGACACGACTGTCACCATGGAGCGGAGGAACCACAGTGGGCGAGTAAGTGAATTTGTGTTGCTGGGCTTCCCCGCTCCAGCACCACTAAGAGCACTATTATTTTCCCTTTCTCTGTTGGCCTATGTGTTGGTTCTGACTGAAAATGCACTCATCATTACAGCAATTAAGAACCACCCCGCCCTCCACAAGCCCATGTATTTCTTTCTGGCAAACATGTCCTTCCTGGAGATCTGGTATGTCACTGTCACAATCCCCAAGATGCTGGCTGGCTTCATTGGGTCCAAGCAGAGCCATGGACAGCTCATCTCCTTCGAGGGCTGCATGACGCAGCTCTACTTTTTCCTGGGCTTGGGCTGCACTGAGTGTGTCCTTCTTGCTGTCATGGCCTATGACCGCTATGTGGCCATCTGTCATCCTCTCCACTATGCTGTTATTGTCAGTAGCCGGCTGTGTATGCACCTGGCAGCTGGTTCCTGGGCTGGAGGTTTTGGTATCTCCATGGTCAAAGTTTTTCTTATTTCTCGCCTCTCTTACTGTGGTCCCAACACCATCAACCACTTTTTCTGTGATGTGTCCCCACTGCTCAACCTCTCATGCACTGACATGTCCACAGCAGAGCTCACAGACTTCATCCTGGCCATTTTTATCCTTCTGGGGCCACTCTGTGTCACAGGGGCCTCTTACATGGCCATCACCAGCGCTGTGATGCGCATCCCTTCCACTGCTGGACGCCATAAAGCCTTCTCGACCTGTGCCTCCCACCTCACTGTTGTGATCATCTTCTATGCAGCCAGTATCTTTATCTATGCCCGGCCTAAGGCACTCTCAGCGTTTGACACGAACAAGCTGGTCTCTGTACTCTATGCTGTCATTGTACCACTGCTCAACCCCATCATTTACTGCTTGCGCAACCAAGAGGTCAAAAGAGCCCTTCGTCGTACACTGCACCTGTACCAAGACCAGGATGCTAATGCCAAGAAATCTGGCAGAGTTGGGTGAGGGGAAGACATGAAGTCTGGTAAACCTGGGATCGGTATCTGTTTTGGAATCTAAAGCAGGAGATAAGAATTTCAAAGGCATCACCAAAGAACTAGATACACTTTGTGTCATTAGTCTAGGAGGAAAAGAGGGATAGATTACATGGTAGAGGCTGGGTTTCTACAAGGCAGGGCAAAGCCAGAACCAGTGTTGTCTACACTATTATAATTTCCACAGACCAAGATCCATTCAGGGAAATGTAGGTTTCATGAAGGAAAAGCAACAACAAAGGCACAGTCGACAAACTGTAGACAATGGGGTGACAGAAAGCCCAGAAATATTCTAGTGTGAATCACAAAACAGGAAGAGAAGAAATTAGCGATTTGGAAGTTGGTAATATATCAGCCCTGAGCCACGGCAGTTTCAGGGCATTAATTTCCAAATTCACTGAGGTCAGTGTTCACATTAACCTCCTGCATGACATCTACAGAAAGAATTGGCAGGTACAGGCACTAAATACGTCTAGCTTGACTAGGACATGAAAGAAGTACAAATTGTCTCAGTCTTGCTTGAAGGAAATTGGGCAATATATTGCATAAGCCCTAAAAATATCAAGGAGATTTGAACAGACACATTTTAATTTACAATAACAAAGATATGGTAATATGCTTAACTTCTACAAATGAGGGCATTATTTAAGCCAACTATAGTTCATACATTAAATTATTATTTATATATTGAACTAATGTGGTCTAAACAGCATCAATTGCAGAGACTATTGATAATTTAATAAGTAGAATTATCAAATTATCAAACAGAAGCAAGCATCTTCCTAAATTATCTATGAGTTTAAACTTCACCAGATGGAATTTGATGAAAACATGAGCAATAACTATGCAAGAGGCTTCTTTTTCTTATTAATTACACCCCGTAGCAAAACATTATAATCCACATGCTTATTTAAATAAACTTTTCTTAGCCATTATGATACATAATTTTATTTATGAACAGAGTAATAGTTAGAAGGTGTATCAGTATATTTTTTGAATTTTTTTACCTCCCTACTATTTTGCCCAAGAACCACACCCTGAAGATAATGAAACTTCTATGTTCAAGTGTGTCATCCAGCTGTAGCTGCCTTTTTATAGTTGTTTCCTGCTTAAGAAAGCTTGTGAAAAATTAGGGCTCAGCACTTAAAGGAGTTTTCTTAGAAAGCCTGAGGACCTGGGTTTGATTCCCTTAATATCCATGTAAGGCCAGATGCACAAAGAGACACGGGAATCTGGTGATTGTTTATAGTGACAGGAGACCCTGGTGTCCCCGTACTCTCTCTGTGTCATAAATAAATAAATAAATTACTGGCAAGGACATTGTGCATTCTTTTTTGAGAGATGCTTTGTCTTGTTCTTTTTCCCAGGCTAGTCTTGAACTCCTGGGCTCAAGAAATCCTTTCCTAGGTCTCTGAGTAGCTGAGGCTACAGACAGGTGCCCTGCACCTGGCACTGCTGTATATTAATGGGTAATTTATGCTTATGGAATATGTCAATAGTATATACATAACTGTGCCAAAAATATATAACCTTCTGATTACCTATGAAGTTTGTTAAAATTCCATCTCCCCACTGTCCCCACAGACTAAGTTTCTGAATGGAGTATTATTTTGGGATTGAAGTACCTTCCTCTTGTTATCATAATTATAGCTTTTATAAATTTTCTTTATAGGTTAGAACCAGTTAACAAGAATTAAAATAACATACTGAATTTCTTCACTGTGTTTTTTTCTAATATTCTTGTAATAAAATGCATGACTTTTATACTTTAAAGAAACACTTAAATTTTAACTACAAAAGTTGAAATCATAGTCTTAAGGCACAAAAAAGTATTTAGAAAAGTGTCCTACACCTGTTCATATTTTAATAAAGAATAAGGAAGATATTTGATGATTCTTCATGAACTACAACAAAATTGAGGCCTCTATTGATAGGATTGAAGTTTTATAATCATATGGTCACAATGAATTTGAGGTTAACAAAACCTCTTTAAGATTTGTCAAATGAAGCATGATTAACTTTTCTCCATTGTCCATGAAGGTGACTGATTTTCATTTACACATAGATATGTCTCTTTATTTCATCCCAATTACATTTAATTCTGTCTATTTTAACTGATTTTTATAATCTGTCAATCTTTCAAATGGTTGCATAGATAATATGACTCTGTAACTTCCCTTTGACAGGACTCACCAGTATGTTGGGATAGTATAAAAGAGAAGAACAGGATCCCCTGGGCATTCAGAGAAGAGAGTCATCCTGAGCGGTCAGAGGCCACTGACAGCTACAGGCAAGAAAGGGTCAACATAGATGACTGCTGTGTCCAAAATGTCTACTGATGTTGAATAAACTCTAATTCTCTTAGTCAGTCATTTAGGTTTCTCCAAAACATACTCTGTGTCTTATTTTGGTTCATTTTAACCTCCTGCTCACCACAAACTTTGAACAGAAAAATTTAGATTATGATTAATAAAATATGCTTTAAATTAATAATCCAGTCCACCAGTTGTTAACCTTTAACTTTGATTAAAATAGTCAAGAAATACCTCCAAATAGCTTTCTGGATAAAGAAAGAATATTTTGAAGTGGCTATTATTCTGTAGTTCTGAAAATCCTATGTTCCCTAATTAAACAAAACCTTAACAATTATGAAATACAAATAAAGATTGTGAAATGTTAAAACAGAGGGGAAAGAGAGACAAGTCCTTTTGTGCAGTGTGATATTTTGCCTTGGACCAAGAATATAAAAAGAATTTAAAATGGCATAATTTGAAGTATTAACAGTAGTAATACAATTTTCATTTCTTAGTTTTGTTAATTTACATAAAATAAAAGATGATTGTGCCAGACATGGTGGCACACACCTTTAATCCCAGTACTCAGGAGGCAGAGGTAGGAGGATTTCCATGGGTTCGATGCCACCCTGAGACTACATAGTGAATTCCAGGTCTGCCTGGGCTAGAGCAAGACCCTACCTTGAGAAAGCAAATAAATAAATAAACAAATCTAAAAAATGATTTTATTAGATGGAGAAGCAAAGTTGAGTGAAAAGTATGTGTGAAATCTTTTCAGCATCTTTGTAATTTTCTACAACTCTAATGTTATTCAAAATAAAATAAATAATGAATAATCCTTGAGTCTTCTACAAGGAAATCTAATTGCTTTCATGACTCCCATAAGACATCCTACTTCTTTCTTCATTGTGACAGTGAGTCAACACTGTGAAGTCAACACTGCTCTTGTGATCTTTATTTCTAAATCTTGAGTTTTTCTGACATTCGTGCACTGGTATTTTTGTTTAGCTAATTCATAAAAGAGAGTGAAAATAGGGACCAAGTTACTTCTTTCTATATTTACTATTTTTAAAAATTATTACTCTAGGGGCTGAGGAGATGGCTTAGTGGTTAAGTGTTTGCCTGTGAAGCCTAAGAACCCCAATTCGAGGCTCAATTCCCCAGAACCCACGTAAGCCAGAAGCAAAAAGTGACGTATGCATCTGGAGTTGGTTTGCAGTGGCTAGAGGTCCTGGCATGTCCATTCTCTCTCTACCTGCCTCTTTCTCTCTCTGTTGCTCTCAAATAAATGAAAGAAAAGAAAAGAAATAAAAAATAATACTATAAATTTCCTGTGCTAGTATCTTAACCAAAACCTCATTCCTACTGACTACAGGACTGGCAATATTCTACATTTGCATACTTATCACAAAATAGTTTTAAAACTTTACTAATATGCTTGTCATTTTTTCTCCTCACATCAAGGATAGGCTGTTGAACAGGGTACTATTTTTATATCATGCACTGTGTTGTGATGAATAAACTGAGGAATGAAGAACTTTTCTAAGGGCAACTGTCTAAAAATGATAGAACTCAGATTAGGAAACATTTCTTGTCACTGATAGTACAGAATTATATTCTCTCATATTGCTTCCACACTATCCTGCTTCTGTGACTCTTAGATGATCACTCTGATTAGATCTTTGTAGTTCCTAGAGCACTGTTTTTGTGTGTCATGGCAGAAATTTTACTAACTATACCATAAGTTCCCAAACAGCAGACACATAACTGATATATTTCATTCTGAAGAGCTGAACTTACTGTTTAAAATAAAGAAGAATGAATATTTATTTTTCCTCCTTAACTGTAAGTTGGTACATGTGACAACTTTGCCTCATGCATTCCTCTATCCTCAACACTTTCTTCAGTCTCTGATGACACTATTTTACCCTCAGCTTCTATGAGTCAAACCTTTTCAGGCTTCAAAAATGAGTAAACTCAGGCTGGAGAGAGGGCTGAGCAGTTAAACGCTTGCCTGTGAAGCCCAAGGATCCCGGTTCGAGGATCCATTCCCCAGGACCCACGTTAGCCAGATGCACAAGGGGGCCCATGCATCTGGAGTTTGTTTGCAGCAGCTGGAGGCCCTGGCACGCCCATTCTCTCTCTTTATCTTCCTCTTTCTCTCTCTCTCTGTCACTCTCAAAAATAAACAAAAAAATTTTTTAAAAACAGGTAAATTCTTAACATATATGTTTGAGTAAAGCTAGATGAGTGGGTTTTGAAGTTTTTCAATACAAGGATTACATGTTTGAACATATATATATATATATATATATATATATATATATATATATGTCATATACTCTGAGGTATTAGATATAACTATATGAGAAATAGTAACCTATACATATGTGAAATTATTATGTAATTGAAAATAGAAAAAATAATGAAAAGTAAAACATTGGTATTATCTTTAGAAAAAATGTTTAAGCAAATACATCTATTATTTTATGAAGCCAATTAAGTTTCTTTTAATGTTTTTTTGAATATTTTAGTGCTATATTAACTTGCATATAGAAGTAAAACAAAAGTACCACACTAGACTCTTGGGTAGAGATAAATATATTCCACGTATAAACAGGACTTTATAGTGGATGGAGATTCAGTTTTCCTGACCCGGTCCCCTGGACATAGTGTTGGCAACACATACAGATATTCCCTAGAGTCAAGATAAACAATGTAAGTGAGCCTCCTGAGAAGATTGGGACAAAGCTAGGTAAATGCTACATATATTCTCCTGTCTTCTTGCATTGGTACTATGTGTCTGGACAAGACTAAGAATTGATCTTCAGAAAATATGCAAACCTGACCAGAATTCTTCTTTTCCTTTATCAGTACAGATGTCTGAAGAGTTCTTCCTTCTCTATGAGCATAGATGGGCTTTGGTGAATGGTCAGAGGTACTGGGAAAACAGTTATATCTGAAGAAAGCTCCAGGGAAAGGAAGAACTTCATGAATGTAGACACCATTTCTGGGCATAAGAAGGTTTTTGGAGAATAATGAAAATTCAGTGTGCAGTAAACCTTCACCCAAGTTTGGGGAGACTTGGAAAGGTGTAAGATCTTTGGAGGAGACTAGATGAGGACACAAAAGATATGTCTCTTGAGAGCAAGCACACACAGGATGTAAAATGTTTTGTGGTACAATGGCAGGGCTTTCCTAAGGCTCAGTGCTGTTAGTTCTGAAAATAGAATAAAAAATCGAGAATTTCACATTAATTCATGCCTCAAAACATAGCTTGCTAAGAACATTTGCAGCAGAGTGAAAAAGAACATGCAGTAGCAGAGGAATGCTTGAGTATAGTACAGAAGTTCATTACAATGAAGACAAGGATGAAGTTATAAGTTAGTTAGCACAGAACTCATCAATGATGCCAAAATCTTGTCCTCAACAAAATTCATTTCTCTGGAATATAGCAGATTATCTAGACTCTACAGAAAAAGTGAGAAAACTAGAATGTTTGTGTGCTTATGTAAGCACAAGTGAGTAAAAATGTGACTATATGAGATTGAGTAAGCATGTTTGAGTCTAGGGACAGCAAAGCTCACACAGAGAATAACCATAGACTAAGTCTTTTTGTTAAGTGGACTTGTATTCCTACATTTAATTTGCACAAAGAAAACCAGTTAGTAGACATTATTCTCAATATCTCCAGTACAGACAAGAGGATATACAAATATATAATTGCTAAGTAAAATGTTCAGGGTGACAATATTGTTAGGTTTTCTCTGGCTCTAACATCATTTTCTTAAATTCTATGCACAGGTAAGTGCTTGGGGTGTGTTATAAGAATGTTAGGGTTGATGTTTAAAGAGTGCTATGTAATACTTTCCCTGAAGAGACAGAGTCCCTACAGGTGCTTCTTCATCAGAGGGGAGGACAGGGAGGAGGCTAAGGATGGTACCAACATGGCTGTTTACACACTGAGTATGTACATAACTAATAAAAAAAGAAAAAGAGAAGAAAAAAAAGAAAAGTAGGATAGAACATGAAATAATTCAAATGCTGCTCTTAGAGTCAGTTGCGTTCAGCAGGAAAAGCATGGGGTCAAGGACATTGAAGGACTGGCCCTGATCTAGTTACCACTGAGCTACCTCAATGAGGAAGGTATTGTTGGAAGCTGGGGAGGGGAAGGTAGAGGGCAATCTCTGTCCAACCAGTATGCAATGCTGAGCTCTAGCCATAAGAGCTGCAACAGAAAGAATATATGTTCCAGATCCAATCCTTTCATTCCTAACCTTGCCTAAAATATCTAGTCCTTGGGATGAGAGTATAAATAAAAACAATTTAGCCACTCACAGTGAAACATCTAAGGAGAAAAAAATGGCACAAAGAATACATAACTCTCTGAAGGTAGGAACTGAACCTAGTCTATATGAATGTTTGGCATGTTTTGCATGCATATCTGTATGTGTGAATACATATCTATGCATATTCATGTTCATGGGCATGTGGGCACGTGTGTATGTGCAAAGAACTCACCAACTTGACTAGTATACTTGGCTAGCTTACCCCAATAATCTACCTGTCTCTGCCTCTTGAGAACTAGGATTGCAGGCTTAAACTACTTTGCTTGACATTTACTTGAGTTCTGGGGATTTGAACTTGTGTCCTGATCCTGAGGGCAGTTTAATGGAAGAACACATTCATTCATAGTAATTCAAGGGATGAGGACTTGGTAGACTAATTTGAACAAACATGAAAATAGGATAGGTCACACATAAAAAGCTCTGTCTTCCAGCTTTATAAAATAGACGTGCCCTCTTGCCTTTTCTCTTCCATCCGAACCAAAGCCTGAGACAATGTTTGAAATTTAGAAATGCAGACTTAACGAATAGGTGGATAACAGGGATTTGTTTTAATTTCTTATACATTGTAAATATTTGTCATAGAAGTATCCTGGGATGTGTCAGAGATAGGTAGTCTGACAGATATGTGCCTCCTGCAGGTGGAGACTCTGAGATCTCCAGATCTATTTCCTATAGATTTCAAAGCTTCAATGGATTCATTAATTCAATGTTAATTCATATTCAATTAATGGATATGTCTGCCAGTTACTATCCTAGGCATTTGGGTCATAGTCATGAAGTACAAGGTGTTGAGTTTTACAAGATTGCAGTGTAGTGAGGAGAAATATCCATGCAGGAGGGACATGTGCACTGGGAAGCAAATGCTGGGGAGGCGCCTGCTCCAGATTTGGTATGTTTTCATAAGTCAGAACTTGAATAATATATTATCAGATTAGTATTAGAGAAATCATGCAATTGGAAGATAGAAGAATGTTTGAAAATCCATGAGGACGTGGGATATTATAATGTACTTGGGTAGAAAAAAATCAGTTGATTATGTAGGAGCCTAGAATATCATTTAGAGGGTCTTAAGAGATGAACCTGAAAAAATTGTGAAAGATAGAACTATAAAGTACTACCCATGCATCACAATTTTAAAAATTGTATTTTATGTGATGTAAAAGTAGGAATCATTAATGTATTTTACAATAGTTAGTTTCATCTTGAAATGTCTATGGGCTCTGTCTAGACTAAAAAAAAAAAACTATGACTTGTGAGGAATCACTGAAATGTTAAACTTTAGAAATTATCTAACACATATTACTTTCATATGTGTGCTTTCAGACAGGAATACCTAAAAATAGAGACCTTGAACCAAGAAGAGAGAAAAAGAGAGATTGGGTCTATACTCATGGAAATGGGCTACCCATGAGATAGGTAGTAACATTCAAATAATTGACATCAAGTGAGTGAGAGCTGAGTGGAAGTGAATTTTGATTCACACTGTCATTAAGAAAAAATATTGATATTGAAGGAATATGTGTTTCATGTTGGAAGAGTCAGTATCAACTGAAATTATTTTATAAGTCTTATTCACAAGAAGTATAAAATCCTAACCCAGTCTGTTCTTTTGTCTAATGCCATAGACATCACTATGTAGTGGTCAGTCATGCAGGACATGAACATCACTCTGGTCAGGGAGTTCATCCTGGTGGGCTTCCCCACAGCCCCATGGCTGCAGGTCCTGCTCTTCTTCCTCTTCCTGGTGGTGTATCTGCTGATTATAGCAGAGAATCTTGTTATCATGCTCACTGTTTTGATCACTGGTTCCCTCCATAAGCCCATGTACTATTTCCTGAGCAGCCTGTCTTTCCTGGAGCTCTGGTATGTGTCCGTCACAGTGCCCAAGATGCTGGATGGATTCCTCCTGCAGAGGCGGCGCATCTCCTTCTCAGGCTGCATGACCCAGCTCTACTTCTTTATCTCGCTGGCCTGCACAGAGTGTGTGCTCCTGGCAGCCATGGCCTATGACCGCTACGTGGCCATCTGTCACCCTCTCCGATACCCGGTCATCATGACCACAGCTTACTGTGTGCAGCTGGTGGTTTTCTCCTATGTGACTGGCTTCATGATAACTGTGATCAAGGTCTATTTCATTTCTCATGTCACCTTCTGTGGCACCAACGTCATGAACCACTTTTTCTGTGACATCTCACCGATCCTCAAGCTGGCATGCAAGGATATGTCCACAGCTGAGTTGGTAGACTTTGCTTTGGCAATTGTCATTCTAATTTTCCCTCTCACAACCACTGTCCTCTCTTATGTCTACATTGTGTCTGCCATTCTGCGTATACCCTCCACCCAGGGGAGGAAGAAGGCCTTCTCCACCTGTGCATCCCACCTCACTGTGGTCATAATTTATTACACAGCCATGATTTTCATGTATGCCAGGCCCAGGGCTATTGCATCCTTTAATTCAAACAAACTAATCTCAGCTGTGTATGCAGTGCTCACGCCCATGCTCAATCCTTTCATCTACTGCCTGAGGAACCAGGAAGTCAAGAACGCAATCAAGAAGACCCTGGGAGGTGGTCAGGGCTTCCTGCTCAGCTGACTGCTTCTGCCTTCATCCTGTGCTGTGTCCCGAGGTTTCCCCTGTTCCTCTTTCTTGGTAGCACTGTTCCATAGACCTGGACTCCTAAAGAAATCACAGCATAGGACAAGGGAACAAAACCAAGAGACAAAACTTAAAAGAAAAGCCGGACACTTACCACGTATTGCTTTAGCTATGAAACACTTTATGTTATAGACATTTAAGTACTTTAAAATGTATAATAATAATTTCATGTATTGAACTTGCTAAATTCATATTTATTACACCTATAATTATATGCTTAGCATTTGCTTGATAAATGTAAAATGGCAAAACACAATTCCTGTTCTCAAAAATATTTCCCAGTTCCCATCAACTGTGAACGAATCCAAGGTGGTACTTTGCCTTTCAGCTTTGTTAGCATGCTCTCAACTCTCCTGCTCTCAACTTCATATCTTCTTCATGCTTCTCATTTGTTAACATTTCTCATTGAACTGAGCCAGGAACGTTTTTCCACAAAGCATCAAAAATATTAATCCCTCTCTAGTTCTGAAAATCCTAATCCTTTTCATCAAATATATATACAGTATGAAAAACCAATAAATTATGAATAAAGTCTAGCAAAATAAATTCTTTTTGCAGCAAGCCCAACAGACTGCCTTTTTTTTCTGTGAGAGTGACAGCGAGAAAGAGGGGGAGAGAGAGAGAGAGAGAGAGAGAGAGAGAGAGAATTGGTATGCCAGGGCCTCCGTCCACTGCAATCGAAGTCCAGACGTTTGTGCCCCCTTTGTGTACATGTGCTACTTTGCATGCTTCTGTCACTCTGTCTGGCTTTGGGACCTAGAGACTCAAGCATGAGTCCTTAAGCTTTGCAGGCAAGTGCCTTAACCAGTAAGCCATCACTCCAGCCCACAAAATAAATTGTTTAATATAAAGTACCAGCTTTGTTTTTCTTTTTTTGGTTTTGACAAATTCATATCCTATAGCAACATGATATTAAAGGAAAACTTGTTTCTTATTTCCATTTGCTTGGAATATCATTTTCCATATTTTTACCCTAAGGAGGCATCTGTCTTTAGTTGTGAGGTGGGTTTCTTGAGGACAGCACATAGAAGTGTCTATTTTTATGATTTACCCTATTATCTTGTGTCTTTTGATGAGTGAATTAAGATCATTAATATTTAAGGTTATAACTGTGAGGTTTGATTTCATCCCTGTGAGGTTGGGGTGCTTTATGAGGTTTGGTGCTTTCTTGGGCATTGTACTGTTTGAGCCTGCTATAGTTTTGGTTATTGTGATCTTCTTATAGGTCTGGCTTTGTGTTCATATAGTCATGGAACTGGCTTTTATCATGGAAAGTTTTCCTTTTACCATCTATTATGAGGGATACTCTCAGTGGGTACATTAGCTTGGGTTGGAAGACATAGTTTTTTATACTTTAAAGTGGTCCATTCCAAGCCCTTCTGGCTTTCAGGATATACATTGAGAAATCTGAGGTAATTTTGATAGGATTTTTTTTGCATATATAAAGTGTTGTTTCTATTTTGCTGCTTTTAGTACACTGTCTTTGTTTTCATTGCTTAGAGTTTTAACAATGAAGCGCCTGGGAGAGTTTCTTCTTCGTTCCAGTCTGTTTGGTGCTCTGTTAGCTTCTTGTATCTGTATGAGACTCTCTTTTGAGAGGGTGGGAAAATTTTCTCTCAATAATTATGTTGAATAAGTTCTCCATGCCTTTGGTCTGAACATCTTCCCATTCTGGTATACCCATTATTCAGATGTTAGGACATTTTAGGGTATCACACAGTTCCCTTATGTTTTGTTCACAAGATTTTTTGAAACTGTCAAAATTTTTGGACTCTCAAACTGTTTTTTTTTTTTTTTTTGTCTTGTCTTCCACCTCTGATGTTCTGTCTTTCACATATTAACTCTGTCAGTGAGAGTTTCCAGAGAGGTTTCCACTAGTGCAATTTGGTTTGTATTTTCTGTTGCTTTTATCTGTATAGTATCCATCCCTTTGTTGAGTTTCAATTTCTGGTTATATTTTGATTTTTTAATGCTTCTTGGAATTCATTCTTGCAGTTGCTTATGTCCTCATTAAACTTAAGCAGCTGGGTACTTAAATCCTCTATTTTTTTGTCTTACCTTCAGTTCATTTATCTCTCTTTTGAGATCTCTGTTTTTCATCAATTAAGTTAAGCCTTGTGAAGACAGCTGTGTATTTCATTTATGTGATTGTTGGTGTTTTGTTGATTTGCTACCAATTTTGAAATTTGTTTGATCAGAGTCACATGTCTTGTTTTCATTTTCAGGTTACATTCCTGTGGTCTCCTCTATGTTTTCATTGGAGACTTTCATTGTGGGACAAGGCAGCCTTGTTGGAGATCTCCCAGTTTGTTGTTTCGTGTTGTTTACTTGCATAGGTCTACCCATCTCCATGTGGGAGTTTTGTTAATTAAAGAAGGAAGGATTTCCCCTTGTAGTGTCCTCAGTGAGTGCTCTAGTTTGTTTTTGAATAGAATAGGCATGTTGTTTGTTCTTCCCCTTCTAGTTCCTTAAGTGGTAGGGATAGTTATTTTATGGTGATCTTTCTTTTCTTCATAATGAAAACACTTATTGCTATAGACATTCTTCTTAGAACCATTTTCACTGTATACCATAAATTTACTTTTACTTGTTTTAAGATATTTTAATTTCAGTTCTGATTTTAAAAACATAATTGCTTTATTTTAGTTCAAATACATACAGTCTATTGATTCATGGAATATTCAGGAACATGTTGCTTAATTTCCACATATTTGTGATCTTTCTGATTAATTACTATAATTTGCTTCTAGTTTGTTTATTTATTTATTTGAGTCAGAGAGAGAGGAAGAGAAAGAGAGAGAGAGAGAGAAAGAGAGAGATGGAGAGTGAGAATGGGCTTCCAGTCACTGCAAACAAACTCCAGACATGTGAATCCCCTTGTGCATCTGGCTAATGTGGGTCCTGGTGAATTGAACCTGGGTCCTTTGGCTTTGCAGACAAGTGCCTTAACTGCTGAGCCATCCCTTCAGCCCTCTAGTTTCTTTTTTAACATTTGGAGTGTGGGTGTATGTTCATGGGTATGAGTATGAGCACTTGCATGCTACTGTGAGTGGGAGTGTGTGTGTGTGTGTGCGTGTGCGTGTTTGTAGGTCAGAGGACAACCTTGGATATTGGTCCCCCACCTTCCACCTTGTTTGAGGAAGAATTTCTAATTAACTGCTGTGTTTACCAGGCTAGATTACCTTGGAACTTCTTGAAGATTCTTCTGTTTCTGCTTTCCTTCTTGCCATAGGCATGGTGTGACTCCAAACAGCTCCTATAGTGTATGGGTTTAAGTGAAAACAGTTGAACTTCTGTCTCTGTTACTACAGACTGTGCTACCCAGCCCCTGACACATATCCATAGCTAGTCAGTCTCTCTCTGTTTACTATTCTTCCAGTATGTATGTCCAAGAGGAAAAATTACTTCCCTAGCAGCCATTACTGATCCCAGCAGGTCCAACGCAAGCCTATGGTGCTGCTGGTCACCTGTTTACACCTGTAGCTCCTTATGCTTATTTCTTTATTACTTATATCTTCCTCTAATGAACATGAATTCTATTTTTTTTTCTGATGTAGGGTCTTGCTCTACCCCAGGCTGACTTGGCTGGAATTCACTACGTGTTCTCAGGCTTGTCTTGGACTCACAGTGATTCTCCTACCTCAGTCTTCAGGGTGCTGGAATTAAAGACATTAAAAATATGTACCACTTAGCCGGGCGTGGTGGCGCACGCCTTTAATCCCAGCACTCAGGAGGCAGAGGTAGGAGAATCACTGTGAGTTCGAGGCCACCCTGAGACTACATAGTTAATTCCAGGTCAGCCTGGACCAGAGTGAGACCCTACCTCGAAAAACCAAATATATATATATATATATATATATATATATATATATCACCATGCCATGGGAAGAGAGAGAGAAGATGGGTGGACCAGAGCCTACAGCTACTGCAAATGAACTCAAGGTGCATGTGCCACCTTTTGTATCTGGTTTTACATGGGTCTTGGGGAATAGAGCTTGGGTCATTAGGCTTTGCAGGCAAGCTCCCTAATCACCGAGAAACCACCCCAGCTCCTATATTATTTTTTATACTGACTCGTCTCTAACTGAGTCATACAGAAGGGGTTTCTAACCAGCCATCTTACTTGGAAGTCTTGTATTTTTTGATGATATACTATTTCCCTGAATACTTTCATAGGGGTTTATACATTTTAGGTACATACCTCTTCATGACATTATGGGATAACTATTATTAGGAAATATTACCCACTATTGAAGGAGTCTAGTGGCTCAAAGTACCTAGTGTCAGTAGGGGTGCTGGCTCTGGGTCCAAAGGAATGTAGTATCTTGTTGATTCCAGCAGCTAGAATCCACAACAATGATTGCATGGTCATAGTGGCAGAGTTACATAGGGCCCACAGTAGCTGTGAGTTTTTATTAGTGCTTCTTATGTGATCATAAAAGCTTGGACTATAGATGGGGCCCAGAACTGCCTGAAAGCACATTCATGGGCATTGGCAGTGTTTATTCATGAGCACATTCATGGGCATTGGCAGTGTTTATTCAGGAGCACATGCATGGACACTGGTAGTGTTTATTCATGAGCACATGCATGGACACTGGTAGTGTGTTTATTCAGGAGCACATGTGTGGACACTGGTAGTGTTTATTCATGCAGCCTCAAGAGTTGGGCCTGATAGGATGCCTCCAGTGCCTGCATGATAATGGATATTAATCTAAAGGAAAGAATTTTAAATTTCAATGATTTACCATACTGTTTCCAAACTATCTCCCTTTCATGGGTGTGGAGTGATAGCTCTCTGATAAAACCTTTTCTGATTTCCTCAGTCAGAAGAACATTCTCCCTCCCTGGAATCCATAGAACATTTTTTTTCCCACATCTTCCATGGCAAAGGTCACCTAATTGTCTACTTGTTACCCAGTTTATAACATTGTAAGTTCTCAGAGAATAGGGCTCAGAGCCTACATATTTTTTATTCCTCCACAGAATGTATAGCTAGTATAGTGTCCTGTGTATCAGAGAGATCAATCAAAGCAGGAAGTACAAAATCAGGAAGCACAGTTCATATAAGGAATGAAGGAAATAGCTAATCACCTCTGATATATTTAAACCCATTTAGCTTTCTTATTCTGGCTTCTGATAACTTGTGCCTATACCATCTTGCAAACACTGGAGAGTTAGAGAACTACACTTTCACACATTCACACATCCACAAGTATAAATGAGCACGTTCTGATCTTCAACAGAAATCAATTAGTAAATGGACATTTACTTGGCGGTGTACACCAAGTTTGTCTGGAGCCAAGACAGAATGAATGCAAGTTGGGCCTTGGGGAGAAGGCTTGGGAAAAAGGTAAACAAGTGCTGAATATATTATCTTGTTCCTG
This sequence comes from Dipus sagitta, assembly GCA_036346955.1. Lineage (NCBI taxonomy): Eukaryota > Metazoa > Chordata > Mammalia > Rodentia > Dipodidae > Dipus > Dipus sagitta. Next base: position 186,523,757 of record CM070772.1, on the reverse strand, counting down.
CTCAAGTCTTGCCTTGAAGCCACCATACCTACCATGTAGACTAAGGCCCCTATATGGGACTACAAAGACCTATAGACCAGTTTTATTTTCCATAATAAATCTAAAGATCTAAAGAATTTTACATTCTTACAGTAAGGGAACATGGATGAGAAGTTGGTGATACCAGGAAGTATTGGCTGAGTCCTGAAGAAAGCTGCAAAAAACATGAAGAGGGACTTGGCAAAGTGGCTACAGGTAGTATTCCCGAGGAAGGGTCTTTAGGGGAACAAGAGGGGCAATGAAAATTCAGTACATCTTTACTTAAAATTAGGTAAATTGTTGAATATTTTTGTTCCAGAAAAGGGAGTCAGGATTGGTATCCCTTCAGAATAAATACATTCAGACTTAAAAGAAGAAGAACAACAACAAAAAAAAAAAAAAAAACGGTTCCAGAGCATAATGAAAGCTCCCCTTTCTGCCCCATCATACCCTGATTCCATAGAGAGCCCAGAACTTAGTACCTTTGCTTCTACAATAGGGATAATTGAACAAGATGTTATGCATTCCTTAATACTTCAAAGTAGAACATATTAGAGGTACATTTACTGCAAAACGGGGAAATTATTAAGAAAACATATGCACTAGAATAATAAAAACAATTCATTTAAAAGTAAATTGGTAATAAGACATGAATGATCTACAACTCAGATTTTCAAAGATGCTATAATTATGTTTGTAGCTAATTTTGGTTATTTTATTGACCAGAATATAACCAGAAAAGTGAAAATGAATGATTGTATGTGTATATGAGTACACATGAGTGAAAACATGGAAGCATGTACAATTGAGTGAACATGTCTGGGTCTAGAGTAACCTAACATAATACTTACAGAAGGTGACCATGACTCAAGTCTTAAGTGCCTTCCATGCACTTCACATTCAGTATTTAAAGCACAATTCAGTAAGGCAGGTGCTACGTTCTCCCATTTTATGAGAGGAATTGGAAGTGCATGCATGTGCCGTGACTTGAGCAGGATAACACAGCTACTAAATGTTGTTAGCAGAAGTGAAACCTCACTCTGACTGCACATCAGTCATCTTGCATTCCACCCAGAGGAGAGGATATGGCAAACTGTGTGGCTGGTATTAGAAGCAAGTGTGGATTGCTTGGATTGGAAGCTTCTATGACCATGCTGCTTCAAACTGGGATTAGATGATGATAAAACTGGATTTTCTCTGACATCAGACAAACTTATTTTCTTCCTAACAACATTTGGCTAAAGCCAAGGATGAGTGAGAATCTCCTCACTAGTAAACTTTTCCAGAGGTGAAGTATCGACTGGAATTTATATACTTCTGTCCAGCAAATATTGCAGAGCAATGCCAGTGTGCTGCTATGGAAAGAAGATATAGTGCCAGCTGTATGTATTTCAGCTTTTCATCTTTTTGTCCCATTCAATGAGTTGTTGTCACCAGATCTCTAATCCAGGGGCATAGTAGTGTGAACTCTGAGAGCTTTGCTAACTTCTCTGTGCCATCACAGATTGGTAAGAGTTTGGCAGAAAAAGTATCAATGTTCTAAGGATCATGGGTATTTAGGGAAACTGAAGCAGTCAATAAAATTAATAAGTTGGGCCAGCTCATACACGAATTCTGCTTTCTGTTTGTGAGATCCACCTGCCCTTATTTCACATGTGTCCTGCTGCCTCTCCTCACCTCTGGAGCAGAGTTCAAGACAATGAATGGTATTTATAAATAGTGATATACCAGGTAAACAGAGATCACAGTTCAGTTCTCATATTCCAGCCTTAAGGGCATACTTTATTTGAGTATATCTTTGGGAGTGGAAGCACAGGGGGTGAAAGATGTGCAGTCTGGTAGGTATGTGCTTCCTGCCAGTAGACATACCAAGAGATCTCAATTCAGTTTTCTGTGAATTCTCACATTGTAATACAGTAGCTGTTCATACTGAATTAATATGCATGTGCTTGCCAGTCATTGTTCTACACATTTAGTTCACAGTCTCAAGAACAAGGTCTTACATTTTTGAGGATTTCAGTACTGTGGGGGTAAGGTGTGCACTGGAAAACAAATGCTGATGGCTCATTTGACCCAATTTTTGTTCATGCTCCCAAGTGTCTGTTTCCAACTATTATTATTGTTTACAAATTTCTAATTTGAAGAAATTGTGCTAGGTCAAATGAATAACAAGATTCATTACTTCAATACTAAGGTTCGGGGAGACTTTCCTTCTGAACACTACATGTGTTTCATTGCAGGAAAGAATAAATGTTCGCTAAGGTCCTAGAACAATAGAGAGGAGTTATCATGGAGAGACAAATGGGTCTATCTCCATTGAGAGTGAGGAAACAAAGGAGCTAGCAATGACATGGATGGTGTCATTCTGATCACTCTTGACAGGCGAGTGAGACTCGAGACAGAAGTGAATCAGAGACATTTTTTCAATTACTTTCAGGAAAAATGTGGGTATAAAACTTTTCTGAAAGAGGTCTGCATGACAAGGAAGAAGCTCTGCTACAAGAAAATAGAAGAGTCCTCCTCACAGGAAGGGTGAAGTACTAACTTACTTTCTTCATCTTCTTTTTTCCCCTTTGTTCTGATGCCACGGACATAGTCTTCATTTGCATTGTTTTCACAGAAGGCTTCAGTATCTTCTGCTGCTTTCAGTAATGCAGGGCATGAACATCACTCTGGTCAGAGAGTTCATCCTGGTGGGCTTCCCCACAGCCCCGTGGCTACAGGTCCTGCTTTTCTTCCTTTTCCTTGCAGTGTATCTGCTGATTATAGCAGAGAATCTTGTTATCATGCTCACTGTTTTGGTCACTGGCTCCCTCCATAAGCCCATGTACTATTTCCTGAGTAGCATGTCCTTTCTAGAGATCTGGTATGTGTCCGTCACAGTGCCCAAGATGCTGGATGGATTCCTCCTGCAGAGGCGGCGCATCTCCTTCTCAGGCTGCATGACCCAGCTCTACTTCTTTATCTCGCTGGCCTGCACAGAGTGTGTGCTCCTGGCAGCCATGGCCTATGACCGCTACGTGGCCATCTGTCATCCTCTCCAATACCCGGTCATCATGACCACAGCTTACTGCGTGCAGCTCATGGCCCTCTCCTATGTCAGTGGTTTCATGGTTTCTGTTGTGAAAGTCTATTTCATTTCCCATGTCGCTTTTTGTGGCACCAACGTCATGAACCACTTTTTCTGTGACATCTCACCGATCCTCAAGCTGGCATGCAAGGATATGTCCACAGCTGAGTTGGTAGACTTTGCTTTGGCAATTGTCATTCTCGTTTTTCCTCTTATCACCACTGTCCTCTCTTATGTCTACATAGTGTCCACCATTCTGCGTATACCCTCCACCCAGGGGAAGAAGAAGGCCTTCTCCACCTGTGCATCCCACCTCACTGTGGTCATAATTTATTACACAGCCATGATTTTCATGTATGTCCGGCCCAGGGCTATTGCATCCTTTAATTCAAACAAACTAATCTCAGCTGTGTATGCAGTGCTCACGCCCATGCTCAATCCTTTCATCTACTGCCTGAGGAACCAGGAAGTCAAGAACGCAATCAAGAAGACCTTAGTGGGTGGCCAGGGCTTCCTGCTCAGATAAGCTGTGTTGGTTTGAGAAGGAGACAGAGCCCTATGCAGTCTGTTCTGTGATTTACCTTGGTTCAGTTTATTATTGTCACTGATACAAAGACCTGGACTCCTAACATAATACAGAGAAAGAGAGAGAAAGAGAAGATTTATTATTTGCTGCTTTATCCATGAACTAATAACAAATACTATGGATATTTATAAATATTTTATAATGCTATAATTCTAATAAAGATATAAAGTATAGAAACTGTCTTTGCACTCTTGTCATAATAAGCCATCTTATTCTCACCACACTTTATGAATCCATTATTTCCAGCTATCTGCTGCTTTAATTTCAGAAAGTGAAGCATAAAGTGGTTAATAAGTTCTCCATGATTATAACCTAATTAATTATTGAATTCATAATTTGAGCCCAGGAAATTGGGCACCGGAATCTACTTTACTGATTTTCCTCCATATCTAAATTATATGATAATAACTCTAGAATAGCTTAGCTAACAAAAATTGGTATTTGGAAGAAAAACAACAATTGAATTGGTAATACATGTTTAGATGTCACTATAACTGAGGTTGGTGCTGAAGTGATAGTGGTGTCTGTAACAGCATTGGATTATTTATTTTTTATTTTATTTTTTATTTATTTGAGAGAGGGAGAAATAGGCAGGAAGAGAGAAAAGGTGTAGTATATTATGAAAATTTTTACAAAATTGTAACAAATTGATACTAAATGTATATGAAATAATCATGAAGAGTCATTTTACCTATGTAGCCTGACCTTTTTTTTTTCCTTCTATGTAGGGTCTCACTCTATCTCAGGATGATCTAGAACTTATTCTGTAGTTCTAGCCTGGCCTTGAAACTCAAAACAATCTTCCCACCTCAGCTTTCTAAGCGCTGGGATTAAATGTATGTGCCACCATGCTAGGCTACCCCAATCCTTTTTAAGCATGTCTCAAATATTGTTCTCCCATTTTAATCCAAGTAAATCTCAAAGTGATTCAACATACTTGGACTAATTGTCCTTATTGGTTGCTCTTATACTATTGCTCTACTAGCTAACAATTTTCATTTGAATTAAACAGAAGGAAGTAGTTCTAATTATTATTAATTAGCATTTTACTATTGTGCAATAATAACAGAATTCATGACCCTCTATATCTTCTCCCCATCTACACAAAATCAAACTGGTATTTTATATATTCTTAGTAATATAGTCACTAATTATAAGAGCTTGAATATTGCTTTGCTTAACATTCATTCATTTATTATTTCTTGTGTCCCTACTCTATGATAAGTACTATGGTTTTTATGATGATATAACTGTGAACAAAGCAAAGCAGACAGAAATTACTCCTATGAACAGTTTAGAAATAAATAGTTCACAATTGCAGTACATGTTATATGTAGAGGGTAGCATCAAGTGGAAGGTAAATACATGGTTAAGATGCTCTTCAGAAAATATTTTTTTTTAAATTTGTGTTTGTTTTATTTATTTATTTGAGAGCGACAGAGAGAAGGAGGCAGAGAGAGAGAGAGAGAGAGAATGGGCGCGCCAGAGCTTCCAGCCTCTGTAAACGAACTCCAGATGCCTGCGCCCCCTTGTGCATCTGGCTAACGTGGGTCCTGGGGAATTGAGCCTCGAACCGGGGTCCTTAGGCTTCACAGGCAAGCGCTTAACCGCTAAGCCATCTCTCCAGCCCCAGAAAATATTTTTTATCATAAGTAGCATTTAGACTTATGTTTGAAGTATTTAGATGGATGAAAGATAGTGATTTGAAGTAGTTAGATGGTGAGTAATAGTGAGGGTCATGGGTTGTGGGGAGCAGAAAAGACAAGAATCAGAGAGATAATGCATTCAAAGAACTGAAAGATGATTGCCATGTATAGAGTATACAATGACACTATGAACAAAGAAGCCACATAAGGAAGTAAACTCCTCTTAAACAAATTTAACTGAATTTTGTGCATTTTGTCTTATTATAAAAATTTATATACTATGCTGGAGAGATGGTTTAGTGGTTAAGGCACTGGCCTGTGAAGCCTAAAGAGCCATGTTTGACTCTCCAGGTCCCACGCAAGCCAGACACACAAAGTGATACAAGTATGCATGTGCACAAGGTGGTGCATGCATCTCAAGTTTGATTTCAGTGGCTGGAGGCCCTGGCACACCAATTCTTTCCCTCTCTCTCTCTCATGTGTACTCACTTCCTCATATAAAAAAGGCCAGTCTGTTGAGCTTGCCTCAAAAAATTATTTTTTAAATTTATGTACCTCAAGTAAGTTTTATGATTAATTACATTTCCAGTTTCTGCAAAAAAGGAGATCTTCAGGTTAGGTGAACACCAATCAATGAGAAGGAGAAACAGGACCAAGGTGAAGAGACTATGCATATCGCCTCAGCTGCAGCACGTTTTCATTGAAAATTACAGTTGTCATCTTATGTATTTCTCTCTACTATATTCCAAATGGATAAAGTGCTTATTCATCTTGGATCTACAACACCTGCCATAATGCCCAACACCATAGGCATTTGTGTTAGTCATTACTATTTCTCACCCTTGATCTTTGTTATTAAGTCTGTACTCATTCATCCTTTTCAAGTTCCATCTCCCAGGAGGTGAGAGGAATTGCCCTTGTGGTCTAAATCACTTGGCTCTGCTAGCCTGTGGCTTTTATTTGTTTAGGTTATTGGTAAGTGCCAGAAAGAATTTAGATTGATGCGGAGGTATGTCTGTAGTAGGATATGGAGTCCTTTGGGTTTATGCCCAGTGGCATATTGGGGTCATATAGCAGTTGACCAGCAGTGAATAAGGGTTTTATCTTTTCCGATACCCTTACCCGCACTTGTTGTCAGTTTTCTTGATGGCAGTCCATCTGACTGGAGTGAAATGGAATGGAAAAGTAGTTTTTCTTTTCTTTTCTTTCTTTCCTTTTTTTTTTTTTTTTTTTTTGGATCATATGATGTGTATTTGAGGTTATCACATGACAGAAGGGCTTTCTTTCCTTTTTAATGTAAGCCTAGGTAAACATGTAATTCTGTAGCCCAGGTTGGTTTTGAAATCACAGCAATTCTTCTACCTTAGCCTCCCAAATGCTGGGGATCATACCCAGCTTCAAAGAGGTTGTAAATTGCATTTACTGATAGCTAGGGATGAGCACTTTAAAAGATATTTATTGGGAATTTATGGTTCTTATTTTGTAAACCATCTGTACACATCATTAACCCATTTGGTGATTGGCTGTTTTATTTGCTTGCTCATCCATTTTTATTGCTGTTCTACTCACAGTAGTTAGGAAATGGAACCAGCTTTGATGCTCATCACCAAATCAGTTGATAATGAAGCTATGGTACATATGCACAATGAAAATTTTACTCATAGTAAATAAAAATGAAACTAAAAATTTGTATGAAAATAGATGAATATGTAGCAAATTATATTAAAAAAAGTTACCCAAACTCAGAAATCCCAAATCCACATATTTTGTCTCTCAGATCCTTCCTCCTAATATTTATATGTATTATAGAATGGGGGAAAACATGGGTAAAAAAAAGATAGGACTTCCTGGTAAGATGGTAGAGTAGTAACCATGACAAAGCAGTCTGAGGGTATGGGGAATAAGCAGAAAAATAGCAAAATGTACTCTTACACTGAAAAGTGAAGGAGTGTAAAGAATTATCAACCTCAGCAGAGAAGCCAAAGAGACCTGGAGTTTCTAACAAGTGGGCAACCCACAAGAATTGGCCCCTGCATTGGCACTGAGTCAGTAGCTGCCTGGTTCTGCCTGAGCCACAGAAGCAGAAGCCAGGAAAAAGAATTTTCCACTCATATCAGTCAAAAAAATCAAGAAAGCTGAAGGAGAAGATAGCAGGGACCACCTGAGCAACTGCTGAAGGATAACACCACAGGACCAGCTGAGTTGCTCCAGTTCAACTCCAGTCACAGCCTCCCTTCCCCCAACTTCCACACTGCCATGAACCACAGGGGAACCACCACTCCCAGCCACACAGTATCCAACACAGCTGATCAAAACACCAGACCCAGTGGCCCAAGCAGCCTAACTAAGTCCACAGAACAACAGAGAGGGACTGTGGGCACTCAGCATACTTGAGATTGGAAGCCATCCCAAAAGGTAACAGGGTCTACTTACCCAAAGCCAGGAACATAGTCCTTGCACTGGAAGTGCAGTGCCCAAGACCACGTAGACCACTATGAGGCAAAGATGGAGGCTTTTATTCAGGAAAAACACAAGCTGCCAGGACTGACTCTCAAGAGAAGAGCAGTCAACTTGGGGTCGCAGACAATGGACTGTATAGAGCTCTTTAGTTGGGGGAAGATGAGGAAGGGGAAGTTAAAAAAAGGTTTCTTTAGGAGATACCTAAAATAGCCAGGGTGTGACACCAGAACAGTAACCAGGCGTCCTGAGAGATAAGAGGGCAGGAAAACTAGATCTGGGCATTGTTAGGCAAGAAAGAGATAATGGCTGGGTGGTTCCTTGAGGAATGTGGATGACCCACTTCCTTATATCTCTGTTTCCCTCCTGCTGTAACTCCATTTTGTGCTGACCTAACACTAATCTCACCTTCCATGTCAGGGAAGGTTATGTGTTAAATTTGATTAATGTATTCTTGGTTGGCTTTACTATTTTCAAATAAACTATATTTTGATGTTGACTATTGTTACCTTTGATGTTTCCTGATTTATAGAGCCTTTGTCATTTTCTGCTATTGTTATTGGAGGCAGGGTGCCACTTGGACCCAGGTTGGTGGCCTGGGACATATTTCAAGATGAGAAATTTCAGCCTTCAAATTAACAAGATTTAATATATATATATGATATATACATATATATATGATATATACATATGAGATATATATATATATATATATATATATATATATATATATATATATATGATCAGATTACTGCATGTGGAATGGCCTAAGTAAGATCATGGGAAGGGATTGAGTATAGAAAGGGTAGAGGCAAGTTAATCAAAATCTAAGATGGTATGAATAAGCTGTGTAGAAACCTAATTTTTTCAGACAATGGCACACCCAAAAGTCACACACTTCTGGGTGTGCCATGGTCTGAATTTCAATACCAGTGATGAGGTATCCTCCAGGAATTTGTTGGCCAGGGAGGTCTCTGATGTCTCCAAAATATTACATGCCATTGTCAAGGCTCTTTGTTTCCTACCAGGAATAGATGTTAAGACCCTATTGCTGAGGACTCCACATGCTTGGGCTGCAAGATCACTGAGAAATCAATCTAGAAATGAGCTGAAAATCAACTCCGTGTAGACCAGCTAACAGAAAGCTGAAGAAAAAAGAACTATACTTCATGCAGCCCTATGGGAGAGAGAAATCTTCAGTGGAGATAAACAACAATGGACACTGCAAGCTCTAAGTTTGGCCTGCCAGGCCAAATGTGCCAATGGTTGCAATAGTGGAATGTCTGTTATGGGAGGAGCCAACCACTCACTAATTGGACTAGAAGCCTTCTTCATGGAAGGTAATAGGTGCCTGATACTCAAAACCTATGATGGAGGAGGTCATGAGCCCTAGGGGTGTAACACCTGCTGATGTCTGGCTAAATGCATATGTTATGCTGACCAAACTACCCTGTAAGCACTTTTCTTCATGTTCATACCCATATATTAATGCTACTCTCATTTTTTATTAGAGAAGCTTCGCTTTACAGATGGTGGTAACCAGTGGGAGGACTCAAAAGGCACCATAGTCCTGAGGAGGAATGACAGTGGTGTGCACAGTACTGAAACATCTCTATCACCCCTTTCAAGGCTCAGGGTCCATTGCAGAAGAGGCGGTAAAAAGAATGCAAGAGCCAATGGAAAGGTAGGACTGATTACAATGCAATTGCCAGACACAGAATAGCCTGGATATCTATGACCTCACAATGTCTGATTCTAGCTACACAAGTCCCTCATAATAGGAGGAAAAGATGATGACATCAAAATAAAAGAGACTAATTGAGAGAAGGAGGTTGTTGGTATTGAGAGTGGGATTGCTGCTAGACACCTAACTATGTGACTTTGGCCATTTGGAGCTGATTTTCAAGAGTAATGTGGAAGGATTTGAAACCTTGGCCTAAGAGATGCCTTGCAGTGCTGTAAGCACAGCTTGATGCACTATTCTGGTCAGAGTTGAAAGACCTGAATGCAGTAAGAACTGTGGACTGTGAGGTTTGGCTTATGAGGGTGAAAAGGAGCTTTGCCTGGACTAGGCCAGAAGCAGTTTGTATGAGAGGCTTGCTGTTATGGCCATGTCCTGAGATGTACAGGGTTGCATTGTGTAGATATTGACTAGTGTGAGTAAAGGGATAGGGCATCAAAATATTGAAATCATCAGGCCTAAACTACTGCCCATTCACCTGCAATTGTTTGAGAGAATGCAGCCATTGAGACTGGGCCAGCTGACCTGCACTGGGGCAAAGGAAAGAATGTAAACTTTTTTGAAGGAGCTTGAGTGCTCAAGAAGTGTCCTGTTCTTCAAAGTCTGCTTTATTCCCCGTCTGGATTAACAAATTGTCACCCTACCTGGTATTGTGGAGTATAAAAAATGCAGGAAAGATAGGGTCATTGAATTTGCAATGCAGTCTTATGGTTTGGAAATGGCCATGGGAAGTGTGAAGCAGGTTTACTGAATGCCTGCATGTAGACCAAATGGAGCCATGAGGATGAACTGTGGCTTGCAGTGGAGACCCAGTGGAGATGCTGGGAGCTGCCAAGGAGAGCTGCTGGCCCCTGATGAAGTTTTCCAGGACTGTGAGTAGCTCAGCTAGGGGGGTGGAATTGGAACTCCAGAGACTTGTTGCTTGTTGGAATGATCGGACTTGGAGATTTGTCACTGGTTAGAGTTGCTGGACTTGAAGCTACAGAGTTTGATGTTTGCCCTGGTTGTTTTAAATCTTGTATTGGCTGAATATTGCTATGCCCATTGTCATCTTTTGCAGTGTGAATGTTTATTCTGTGCCATTATGGGATTTGGGGGGGGGATTTTTTTTATACTATGGCTCAGTTAAAAGATCTTGACTATAGGGATGTATGAACATCATTGGAACTGATAAAAAACTATGGGGACTTTTAAAGTTGGATGAATGTATTGCATTTTACATCGTGTATGGTTATCAGTTTATGAGGGCCAGGGGTGGAATGTGGTGATTTGATTCAGGTGCCCCCCATACACTTAGGTGTTCTGAATGCTAGGTTTCCAGCTGACAGAGATTTGGGAATTAACACCTGGGAGCAGTGTATTGTTGGGGGCGGGCTTATGGTTATTATAGCCAGTTTTCCCTTGGCAGTGTTTGGCACACTGTCCTGTTCCTATTGTCCATCTTTTGTTGGCCAGGGGGTGACGTCCACCCTCTGCTCATGCCATCGTTTTCATTTTCCCTGCCATTGTGGAGCTTCCTCTCGAGCCTGTAAGCCAGATTAACCTCTTTTTTCCCCACAAACTGCTCTTGGCTGGGTGATTTCTAGCAGCAATGCCAACCTAACTGCAACAGAGGGGATATGAAGGAGAGTGGATCTGTGAAGGGGAAGCAGGGGAGGGGAGGGTATTATCTTGGTTTATTGTCTATAATTATCGAAGTTGTCAATAAAAAAGTTAAAAAATGGAAAGGGAATTGAGATAGGACAATAATAAGTTACAAAGAGTAAAAGGATTATATGTGACATGTGAGTAGAAATGGGGCTTAAGGAGAATGGCAGATGGGGAGATGAAGGAGGAGGAGACCACACTAAATTTTTTGTTAGAAAAATGCCATAATAATACTTAAAACTCTTTGTGCTTACTAAAAAGGAATAAATATAATAAAATGAGTCTATTTCAAAGATAGTTTTTAAAATGCCACAAGGAACTAAAAATAAAATTATGATACATTATTTGCAAGTTTTTTAAGATAAAAAAGATGGCATTGGGCCACACAGCAGACAGAAATGTTAAATTTGTTTTGCCTAGTAATCCTCAGATACAGATACAATTGTGTATTTTAGATGCTTAGGTGAAAGAGTGGATATAGTTTTGTTTCTCTCTATAGGTTACCATGTGCTAACATTGCTGTGAACTCATTTTTCCTATGCCTTTACTCTCTCACCAGCATCCATGTCAGATATCAATATTTTAAAGGAACTTGGTTACTTCATCACAGAAGAATGAAGGCTTTGAATTGGTCCAGATCTATGCTCAGAAAGAACCTCATGACCCTGTGGGAGGAGCCAAAGCACACACACACACAAAACCTAGCTGAGGTTGTTGGCAGGGAAATCCATGACCAGCAGTAGTGATAGCAAGAGAGAGGAGGAATGGGCAGCTCTATGAACAAGGACAGAGAAGAATTGTATCCAAACACAACTTCCCTGCACCCTAGGATTTAGGGCCATTATAGGAGACCTAGAGGTAACCTATGACTTATGATTTGTCATGCAAAATTTTCACCATGTATGCAAATCAATGGGATGTTGCATTTTCTTTTAATCAATCATAAAATGAGTTTTCATTTCCTTAGACTCTACCTAGAACCTACATTCTTCCTGAGGAGAGAAGATAAAAGCTATGGGACCCATAGCCTTCATAGAGAAATCGTTTTCCAATATTTAAGATGGGACATTCCAAGGGTTATGCTTTATTTTTTTTTCCTGTTCCTTTCTGTCATTTCGCAATTCCTTTCAGGTGGAGAGATGAAGACCAAGTCTACCTTCTGCAGGACACCTCTGCACAGGCCAGACCACTGCACCACAAACCAAGATGTCTAAGCCAGAGTCAACCAAGAGGACACTAAAGAAAAACAAACAGAATGCTGTTTTGTGACACCAATCTTAAGTATATATCACAAATTATTTTCTTAATCAAATGTCAGACATGAATTATAAACTGAGGTAGATTCTAAAGGCAAAAAGATAAGTTAAAATAGGATAAAATCAGCATGTTCAGGATGTTCACAAATCTAATAGTAATGAGAGGCAAGCAAAATATGTCATCATGTGTTGCTGCACAGTTCAACATATTATAATCAGAGGCGGCACTGAAAAAAATAGCACTGGAAGTAATGGGCAGCATGTGGGTAAGGTATATCCAGTGTGGATGTGACAGGGAGAATAAAGTCTGAATGGGCACTCTCCGGGTAGCAAGTGTTAAAAATAAATTTTTTGTTGTTTTCTCGAGGTAGGGTCTCACTGTGGCCCAGGCTGACCTGGAATTCACTCTGTAGTCTCAGGGTCGCCTCGAACTCACGACAATCCTACCTCTGCGTCCCCAGTACTGGGATTAAAGGTATGCCCCACCACACCTGCCTTTTATTTTATTTTATTTATTCGTTTATTTTTGTTTAGAAAGAATTTTATCTTTTTTAAAATTTTATTTATTTATTTGAGAGAGACAGAGAGAGAAAGAGGCCAATAGATAGAGAATGGGCACAACAGGGTCTCCAGCCACTGCAAACAAACTCCAGATGCATGCACCACCTTGTGCATCTGGCTTATGTGGGTTCTGGGGAATTGAGCCTCAAACCAAGGTCTTTAGGCTTCACAGGTAAGTGCTTAACCACTAAGCCACCTCTACAGCTGTAGAAAGAATTTTATGTACCAGGCTGACTATGTGTGATTGTACCTTCTGAAAGGTGAATGCTATACGGAAGAACTTCAAATTCTTCAGTAGCTCCAGCCTCTGTTGAGTATCTAACAAAGAAAACATTAGAATATAGAGGAATATAGATAGATGTCAGATCATGAGGGACCCACTCTTCAATGTTAAGAGTACACACTTCCAGGGATCCATTGATGGATTTAAGCTGAAGAAGCACATGTTCCTACGTATATGTAAGCAAGCTCACTCAGACTGGAGAAAGGACTGCTATTGAGAATTATCTTGAATGGACAACAGATATTTTATGTGCATCAGTATGGGTCCCAGACCCTTACTATGCATGTGATTTCTCTGATAACACTTGCATGTTTTACTTTCCCTTTAATCCCACCTGTCACCACAGTTAAGCAAATTCCCTCCCTTTGTTAGTGCTATTCCTCTAGCTCATATTTAACTTCCTTTTCTTTCTTCAGAAAACTCAGTTCTCACAGGAGCACTGAAGTGTCTTTCTGAGTAACCCACATCAGTTCTGCTCCTTCCTCACTGGTGAGCCACTTCCTCCACCTGATCACAAATTCTAGCCCTAATACTTTCAGGGCTGGGAAGTAGATGGGGCATATCTGATCAGTGACCAGATCTGTGATCTGTGCAGAGTATGTGTGCATGTGTTGGGGGAGACTTCATGTAGATTTCGATGATAGACATGATGGAGCTTCAATAAAGGTTGAATATAGTTACAAATATAAGGTCAGGATGAGGGATCTTCAGATGAATAGGACAGAAAAGAACACACCATAGATGTAGAGTGTCTAACAAGAGAACTGGGAATATGGCTGCAGCAGAGAGAGAGAGAGGAGACGGTGAGAAAGAGGGAGATATTGTTGGATAGTTGAAAGATTTTGAAGGCTGATAGTCACAGGTTATAATTCCATTTCTGCCACATTTTTTTTTGCTTGTGTTCATTCAAGCAAATTATTTAATTACTCCATCATTGTAAGGTGGGTCCCATATAATACCCACTTCATTACATTGTTGTGAGAGTTAAGTGATATATTATCTAGAAAGGGGTGGTGTCTAGTTTTCCATATGATGGCTATCCAACAAATTTCATTATTATTTTAGATTAGACAAGTTTGGTATGAGAAAAAAACTAGAGATAAGAGTAAAGGTAATGAAGGTCTAGCAGGAAAATGGGGTTAGTGCTCAGCAAGAAGAAAGTGTAAGGCAGTAGCCCATGTGGTCCTCAATCACAATCCCAGAATGGTGGCAAGCAGACAGAGATCAAGGTAATGCCAGAAACAGTGCAGTCCTACTCAGAGTTTTACAAGAAAATATGAATCTTAACAATAAAGGGAGCCGAGCTCAACATCAGCACGCATGTAGCTGAGATTCATCTCCTGTCCCTGTGGGCAGTGTTGCTCTGTGAGGCATTGCAGGACACAGTGTGTTGTAAGTGGGAGCATTTATAGAAGGCAACATGGAAGTATCAGAGAAAGTAACAAGTGTAACCCCATTCCTCCAGCTGGTCACCATTCACTCCTCTCCTGCATGACACAAATGCTTTCTAATGAAAGTCCAAATCACTCTACCAGTAAGCTTTCTTCTCTTTACTCTGTGCTTTTACATTCTCAATCTCTTTGCTCACTAGTTATCTCTCTTCCAAACTCTGCAAGGATTCATTCAGTCTAAATTGTATCATCCAGTGAAGGCTTTCTGTGTTTTCCTGACCAAAAACAATGTCTACCCTGGATTCTCACCACACTATATAGATTTTTAAACATCCATTAAATATTAGAATTAGTGTGTCTTTGTCTCTGCCTTTCGCAAATAACTCCAGTATCAATTTGTCTTAGTGTTTCTCCATGCTTATAACTACCTGGATCATGGTAGGGTTAAAAATATAGAGGGGAAAGGTGAAAGGTGGGGTCAGGGGGTACTTTGATCAAAAAAGTATATATATTTTATTTGCAAGCAGAGGGGGTTAAGACCAGGAAAGATAGGGAATGGGTTTTCCAGAGCATCCTGCCTCAGCTAATGAACTCAAGACACATGTGCCACTTTGTGCATCTGACTTTACATGGCTACTGGAGATTTTAACTTGGGCCTTTAGGCTTTACAGGCAAGTGCTTTAAACCTCTGAACCATCTCTCCAGTCCTTGATTAAAATTTTTTTTCTCAAGACAGATTCTCACTATATAGCCTATTCTGGCCTTGCTTTCATGATCTTCCTGCCTTTAGTCTCCTGAGTGCTAGGATTATAGGTGTGCACAAATTAACATGCTTAACATGGAAAGACTTGGATCTTGTCAGAGATGTAGCACCAGTAGAAGGGAAGGGAAGGGAAGGGAAGGGAAGGGAAGGGAAGGAAAGGAAAGGGAAGGGGGATTTGTGAATGGTACCATGTCCTAACATGAATAAAAATATGATCAATAAAGAACAAGGTGATTATTTTTAGGAAGACATAAATGATTGACCAATTGATCCTGTAACTTTTTTAAAGATTTATTTTATTTATTTATTAGAAACAGATAGTGAGAGAGTGAGAGAGTGAAAGAAAGAGAATGAGCATGCCAGAACCTCTAGCCACTGCAAACGAATTCCTGATGCATGCTCCAACTTGTGCTTACTTGGGACCTGGAGAATCAAACCTGGATCCTTAGGTTTTCAGGCAAGTGCTTCAACCACTAAGCCATCTGTCCAGCCCAATCCTGTAACTTTTAAGTTTGTAGAAAATCACTCAAATAAGAATGCCTGCCATCTAGAAGTTATTTTAAGATATATTTTTGAAGTGGTGAGGATTAGATTCAGGTCCTCATGTCTATGGGTAAATGCTTGATCACAGAGCCCCATCTCAAGCCTGAGAACTGATCAATACTTCAACTGCACAAAAACCTTTCAAAATCACTGCAGTCATCTCAGATAAAAGTAGACATGATTTCAGCTGCTTAGAATAACTACGGTGATCTGCTCACCACCATTTCTCATGTCCTTTACTTGTATGATTTTGCTTCTCCTGTATTTATTCTATTCCAGTCATACTAGATTCTGTACCTTTCCACAAGTTATGACACATTTTAAGGTAGTTAACCTCTCTGTTCTTTTCTTTAAACTCTTCCATCAGAAAGCCACATGCTTCCCATTCTTCATAACTGTCCTTAGTTTTTATGTAAAATATCACCCAGTTGCTACTGCCTAAATTCCTTACTTTCCTTATGTTTTAAAAAATTTCTTCAAATTACTTATCCATTCCAGCATTTATAACACCAGTGTAGTCATTACTTCTTACCTGTCAGCTTCACCTAGGATGTTTAGTCTATTTGATTAGCTGAGCTATTTCAAATGTCCAGAATAGTGCCTACCACATAGTAGGTGCTCAATGAATATACACAACAGAATGGATATATGATTATCTTCCTGAAGTGCATTTTAATTTTGCTACAAGCCTGTAGTGGTTTGATATTTGGTTTTTGTTTGTTTTTACTTTTATTCTTTTTTATTAGTTTTGTACTCAGTGAATACAGTCACATTGTGAGCCTCCTCCCTGCCCTTCCCTCTCCACAGGAACCCATCTTGTTGAGATATATGGGTCATGCATTGTGGGGCTAGCCATCAGTTATGGGTAGGAGGAAATGTCTCTGTGTATCATAATCCAATGTGTGGCTCTAACATTCTTTCCACCCCCTCTTCTGCAAATTTCCCTGAGCCATGTTAGGTTCATTTTAGGTCTGCTTCATTGATGAGGTCTTGGGATCCTCTGTGTCTCTGGATATCTGGTTTGGTAGGAGTTGATTGTTCTCTGTGTCTATCTCCTTCACACGTGTGCTGGTACCAGGCTCATGAAGAAAACAGCACTCTTTCTTGTTTTCCCAATTATTCTTAGTTTCAGATGGGGCCCCTTTGAGGTATGATGGGGTGGTTCTCTCCTTAGGATCTGCATGTATCTGAAAAAGAGGAGCAGATTCTCCAATGGAGAGTAAGTTAGCACAAGATAAATAGGATAACCCTTATTTTTTTAGAGAGAATTTAATAGGTGTAGGCCCTCTTGTAGCCCACAATTGGTGGAACCTTGATAATGGAGAGCTGGCTCATTTTTGGATATGGTTCTAACTTGTTTCCCAGCTCCAGGTATGGGTTCCATTCCACTGAGCAGATCAGTTAGCCAAATCAAGAGCAGTTGGTTTCCCACCCTGGCTGTGCACCACTATTGCACTTGTGTGAGCATCATGTCAAGTTGTTTGCTGCTAAGTAGGTTAGACCATGAGTTGCTTGGACAGATATTGGTCATTTTCCCCCAGTTGCTCATGTAGCACCTTCTGGCACTAGACATGCTAACTGTCTGGGGACTGACTCTCTTCCAGCTTCCAACCATGTCACTCCTTGTTACGTGCCAACAGCATATGGTGTCTTCAGCAGTAGGGTCTTACCACTAACCTTTTGTGAGTCATCAAGTACTCTGACAGAAATCTATCTTCTTTGGGGAAACCTTGTAGGTCTCTCTGATCAAGAGCTCATTGTGGATGATCGCCACCTACTGGAGTTACAGGTCAGCACCCAAGAAGATAGGGAAGAAAAAGATAAGTATTATAAAAGAAATAGGCAAGAGAGAAGAGGGAGGGAGAGAGAGAGAGAGAAACAGAAATAGGGGAAGATTAAGGTCAGTCTTCATCATACCCTCTCCAGGGCCTTGTGACTCAGGTGTTCCCTCTAAGGGGCCTGAAGGTTCAACCATTTGTTCTGTCTTTTAGGATATAGAATTTTATGGTACCATTGTAATTTGGGTCCAGATTTGTATCCCCCACCCCCTCCTTTGCCCTCCTCTCTCCTCCCTCCCCACCCACCCTATTGTTTTTTTGTTTGTTTGTTTGTTTTTGTTTTTGAGACAGAGTCTTGTCATACAGCCATAGCTGGCCTTGAAGTCATTATGTATGCCAGGGTGACCTCAAACTTTCAGCAATCCTCCTCCCCAGGCCTCTTGAGTACTGAGTTTGTACCATCACACTTAGTGAAGCTATAGTGGTAATATAAACTCACTGGTGTAACTTTTCCTGAGCAGGGCTCAGTTATTCAGGTGCAAACAAGCAGAAAGCCCTATCTCCAACAGTTTACATGACCATACATAGTGTATAGCTTTAAGACATTAGACTGTAATAGCTTGCTTACTCATTTGTTTCCTTTAAAACTCTTTTGAGCAAGGAATCTGAATTTTCATCTTTAGATTTTCAATATCCAGGCTTCAAATAAGAATTTAATAAATACTCATTACCACTAATAATGCTGTGAAATTTTATTATCAAGATTTATTGAGTTTCCTAGTAACATAGCTTCTTTTCATTCAAAAGTGAGTTGGCTTAGACAGTTGATGTGTGTTGGGTTATAATTTCTGTTATTAATAAACCATGGACAAATACAGAAATTCCAATTTTATGTTCTACTTATGCATACTTTCCTTAATCTTTCAGTATACTCTCTAAACATTGCAGTATTTTTTCATGTTGAATTTCCTCTTAATGTTACCATTAAGTGTTCCATACCTTAAAATCAGACACAATTATATGTGCATTCACTTATCAAAATTCCTTCACTACTATATTTTTAATTGTTCTAACTTTAGCTATGTATTCTTAACTGCCTTATACCTCTTGGGTGAAAAAAAAAATTTGCCCCAAGAGGGTTGTTAAAATTAATTAAAGGATAATTCTTTTGAGTAAAGAAATAAGTCAAATTTGAGTTCTATTTCACTAGACATTTTCTAATACATATAACCAGCTACCTTATTGGAAATTTGAGGGTTCTAGGCCAGAAATCAAACACAAATCAGAAATAATAAATGATCACTTAGGGCATTCCACCATTTATTCTCATTTCTAGTTCTCCTCATTCTACCTTTTTCTATGCAAGTCATCTCTATTTGTATCCTTGAAAAGTATTTAGCTTTTCAGTTCATTTTATTTATAATTTTAAGGTACTATCTCTCTCGTTAAATTTTGCTGATGTCCTCACATCATTTTGTGCCAAGGAAAGAACAGGACATTTCTGAGTTGTTGCACCCCTTTAACTGTCCATTCCCAAAGCAGTTCCCTAAATGCCACTTGTGCTCAACTTGTGCCTAAGTAAGAACCTTACAGAGTCAACTAGATAGAAATAATCAAGTGACACTTGTCTTTGAAGAACATATATGTTAATTATGCAATTAATTTAATTTGGAATTAATGTGATACATGGTATAAATACCCATACGTGTGTGTGTTTGTACATATCCTATAGTGCCCTTTTATATGTGATTTGCTTTCTATGACTGATGAGTCATGGTTAATAACAAGCTAAAAATTTTTAGTGGAAAATTAAAACAATAAATAATTCATAAACTTTAAGTTGCCTGTCATTCACAGCCATGTGATAAAATCTGATACCCTGCTCTTCCATGAGCCCCCTGTATGAGCAGTATGCACACAGTTACACACTGCCTTCTTCTAGCCTTTTCATAGTTCTTTGGGCATCAGATCAACTATCTGTGGCAATCTTTATGTTGAAGTAACCCTTATTTTGCATGTTAATTACCCAAAGGTGCAAGACTAATGATACTGGCAATCACAATACACCAAAATGAATGTATAAAGTGCTTACTATAAGTAAAAAGGCAAAAATTATTGACTCAATGAGTCAAGGAAAAAATTCATTTACCAAAGTTGCTAAGATCAATGGCAAAGTAAAAGATTTTAAGGAAGAAACTAATTTCATATGGCTTTTATTTTAATATATCGTTTTATTTTATTAGCTATGGTGATGATATATATCTCATATATATGTGTGTTTGTGTACATGTGTATCTGTGTGTGTGTGTGTATAGGACAAAACATAGTAAATAGAGAGTTTGTTAGTAGCCATAGTTTTGTGTGTTCATTGGGAGTCTTGGATCATATTTTCTGTGGATACAGGGACTATTGTAATTATTATGTGTGCATATGTACACATACATACATATGAATGCATATATATACATATATATTAATGATTTTTATATTAATAGGAGGCATCTAAAAAGTCAAAGTATTTTTAATTTTCTAAAAATGTATAATTTCTTCATTAAACTTTTTAAAGACATTGCCCCAAATGTAAGTAGAGACACATTATTAGAGTCTTCAAAGGGCCTCCAACAGGTCAGAATCAACAGTTCTGTTTAGGAGAATTTTAATCTAATGATTATGCTTCTTTTATTTACTGTATATTTTGAACTTTCCTCATTCTCTGCACTGTCTTTCTCTACTGGACTATCTTAGGAGTTTACTCTAACCACCATAATTTCCCACCTTCTTGATACTTCTGGAACCTGGGAGCATACTGACAAAGAGAGCATTTTCTCCTAGTGACATCTGTAGACCTCTTCCTGACCCAGACTAAAGACTTAACCCCTGAATATGATTTCGTGATGCTACATCACCATTCTTAGCTTGGTGTTCATACCTCATTTTGATCCCTGGTTTTCTGGAGCGGACCTTGTATCCTGTCATGATTCCTACCTCATAACCTATGGCTACATGATGGATATAGAGTGAAGCTTCCCAATGAAGAACCTATAGGCTGAGGACCCCTTGCTGCTCCTGTGGACCTTGCTCTTCAGCCTGGTGTCATTGTCATTAAATCCTCTGCTTTTGAAGTCTAATCATGTGGAAGGAAAACATCACCAGTATCAGTGAGTTCATCCTTGTGGGCTTCCCGACAGCTGCTTGGCTGCAGATTCTGCTCTTCTTCCTCTTCTTCATCACGTATCTGCTTGTGCTACTGGAGAATGTGATCATCATCCTCACTGTGTGGGTTACTGGATCCCTGCACAAGCCCATGTACTATTTTCTTGGCACTATGTCCTTTCTGGAGGCCTGGTATATATCTGTCACCGTCCCTAAGATGCTGGCCGGATTCCTCCTACATCCAAATACCATTTCCTTCCTGGGATGCATGACCCAGCTCTATTTCTTCATCTCACTTGCCTGTACTGAATGTGTGCTTCTGGCTGCCATGGCCTATGACCGTTATGTGGCCATATGTTGGCCTCTTCGCTATCCAGTCATGATGACCACAGGGTTTTGTGTTCAGCTGACCATAAGTTCCTGGGTGAGTGGCTTCACCATCTCCATGGCAAAGGTGTATTTCATTTCCCGAGTGACCTTCTGTGGCAATAATATCTTGAATCACTTTTTCTGTGATGTGTCACCTATCCTTAAACTGGCCTGCATGGACCTATCTATGGCTGAGATGGTAGACTTTGCACTAGCCATTGTCATCCTTGTGTTTCCTCTGTCAGCCACAGTCCTCTCCTATGCCTTCATTGTCTCTACCATTCTGCACATACCCTCGGCCATAGGGCAGCGGAAGGCCTTTTCCACCTGTGCTTCTCATCTTACTGTGGTGGTCATCTTCTACACAGCTGTGATCTTCATGTATGTCCGACCCCGGGCCATTGCTTCATTTAATTCTAACAAATTGATCTCAGCTATCTATGCAGTCTTAACCCCCATGCTCAACCCTGTCATCTACTGCCTGAGGAACAAGGAGGTCAAGGATGCCATCAGAAAAACCATAGCAGGTGGCCAGGGCCTAGTCTCGAGAGATGCCCTTTGCTGAAGTGACTCTAAGAGTCATCATTTACTTCTCCCCCAAAAGTTCCTTTATTAATGAAAATTCTATAATTGTAAACATATTGACTTAAGAAACTATTTATAGACATGAAACTAAAAGTCAAATAAAATGCCCTTGTATATCAGGCTTTAATCAAATATTTCTTATGTAAGGCATTAAATAAAATAGTCAAAACACTGAGACATACATTAGCAAAATAGTTATAAATTTTATAGTGTATGAAGAACATGTTAAGAAATAATCAGGGATTGTGGATTTAACTTAGTGGTAAAATGCTTACCTAGCAACTTCAAGGTCTTGGATTCAGTCTCTAGCACCAGAGGAAAAAAGAAATAATCAATTACTACTTCATTATTTTTATTGTTTTGTCAGTGAGGTCATTCATTTTAATTGTTTTATTTTAAAAGTCAACATGTAAAGTGTGGTAGGTAGTAGGTTTTTAACAGCCATTTCAGTGTTGGACACAATCATTTTTATTTTTATTTTTTCTTTATTGGTTAGTTTTGTATTCAGCAAATACAGTCAGTTTGGTACCATTATTAGGCTCATCCGTGACCTACCCCCTCCCCTTGGCCCCTCCTTGGGTCATGCATTGTGGAGGTAGCCCACAGTTATGGGTAAGCTAAATATCTCTGCATTTCATGACCCAACATGTGGCTCTGACATTCTTTCCGCCCCCTCTTCCACAAAATTTCCCTGAGCCGTGTTGGGTTCATTTTTGGTCTGCTTCAGTGATGAGGTGTTGGGGGCCTCTGAGGCTCTGGCTCTCTGATTTGGTAGGAGTTGATTTTTCTCTGTGCTGATCTCCTTCCCCCTTGTACTGGTATCCGGTTCATCAGGAAAACAGCCCCCTTGCTTGTTTCTCCAATTTTTCTTAGTTTCAGCCGGGGCCCTTTTGAGGTATGATGGGGTGGCTCTCTCCTTAGGATCTACATCTATCTGAAAAAGAGAAGCAGATTCTCCAAAGGAGAGTAAGTTAGCACCAGGACAAATGAGATAACCCTTACTTTTTTAATAGAGAATTTAATAGGTGTAAGCCCTCTTGTAGCCCATGATTGATGGTAGCTTGATATTGGAGAGTGGGCTTATGTTTGGATATGGTTCTGACTTGTTTCCCAGCTCCAGCTATGGATCCCATACCAGTGAGGGGATCAGTTAGCCAAATTGAGAGCAGTTGGTTCCCCACCATGGCTGTGTGGCGCCACTGCACTTGTGTGGGCATCACAACAAGTTATTTGCTGCTAAGTAGATTAGACCATGCATTGCTTCGACAGATATTGGTCATTTCCCCCCAGTCGCCCATGTAGCACCTTCTGGCACTAGACGCACTGACTGTCTGGGGACTGACTCTCTTCCAACTTCCAGCCATGCTATTCTAATTTGCATGTCAATCACATAAGGTGTCTTCAGCAGTAGGGTCTTACCACTAGCCTTTGGTGTGTCATCAAGTACTCTGACAGAAATCTGTCTGTCTTTTAGGAAACCTTGTAGGTCTCTCTGATCAAAAGCTCATTGTGGATGATAGCCCCATGCTGGTTCTGGGAGTTACAGGTCAGTGCCCACTAAGAAAATGAGGAATAGGATAACTAATATACAAGATTTAGAGATAAGAGAGAGAGAGAGGAAGAGGGAGGGAGGGAAGATGTAGAAGATTAAGGTTAGTCTTGATCTTACCCTCTCCAGTGTCTTGTGGTTCAAGTGTTCCCTGTAAGGGCCTGGTGAAGGATCAGCCATTTGGTCTGTCTTTTAGTAAATAGAAAATTATGGTACCATTGCCGTTTGGGCCTAGATTTGTGTTTCCCACCCCTTTGATGCCCTCCTCTCCCTCCCCTTCCATCCTAGTGTCTAGTCTAGGAGATGCTTGCTGGGTATATAAGGTATCTTGGGTAGATTCAGGTTAGGTGCTGTAGATGAGTGAGACTATGTGGCGATTTTTTTTCTGTGATTGGGTAAGTTCACTGAGAATGATCTGTTCCAGGTTCAACCATTTTTGTTCAAATTTCATTGTGTCATTTTTTCTTACTGCTGTATAGAATTCCATTGTGTAGATATACCACATCTTAGTTATCCATTCTTCTAGTGATGGACATCTGGGTTGATTCCAGCACTTAGCTATTACAAATTGAGCTTCTATAAACATGGTTGAGAGAGATTTGCACAATCATTTTTAAAATGCATGTGAATGGTTGGCTTAAGATAAAGAGATATTTGGTAATTATAGTGTTATAGTAAAAATGTTAACAGTAAAAAATATGAAAAAAAATTAGAAACAAAATTAGTAATCTGATATAAAAATGTAAAAGGGTGAAGGCAGAAAAATATTCCATGGATAAAACAGGTCAAAGAGATGGAGAAATATTAAAGTGCAGTGAGAGAAACTAACCTACAAACCAAATAAACGCAAGACTAAGGAATTCAAAGGAAGTAGGAACAACTGGAATTTCAATTATCATTTTAATAAACAAGCATTAAGCACATACTTTGGTATTAATACAAAGTAATTCAGGCTATGTATCTCATATAGCCTATCGAGAAGGACAGAGTACTATAATGTACTTATGATTATGGTTACTATGGATGTAAACCTGATGCTTAAGGAACAAGGAAAAAATGAATTTTCATTCATTCATCTATCCATGCAGTCATCCATTTGTCCAACAGATATATGCTACACTTGGTATAGAATATATACATGTGAGTTACTGCAAGTACAGATGTAATAAGACAGAAAGTGAATGATTGGACAAAACTGTGCATGCTTCTAATCTTGGATTTTAATCTGGGAGGGCGATAAAGGAATCTGAATTTGAGGCCAGCCTTGGCTACATAGTGAGTTCAAGACTAATGTCTGGGCTGCATAGTTAAGTCTTATCTGAGAGCAAAGGGAAGAAGGGTTGAAATTGATAAAGTATGCATCCAAAATTGTTACATAATACTGAGCATCAATACACAGAGAAGAAATAATAGGCTACAGCAGAGGGACTGGTTAGTGTCAGTTAAAATAAATGAAGTTAGAACTGGAGTATCTCAGAGGAAAATGGCAGATAAGCTGCTTTACATTATGGACTGTTGCATGTGAGTTAATTTCTATTTACACCTCTTCTAACAGTTGGTGCAATGAGTTGACACACAATACAGAGAAAGGCACCTTCTAATGAGATGGCATTAATGACAGACTATAACTCTGTACTGTGCAAAACCCAGTGATGAGAAATTTCCAGGAAATAATGGAAGGTCCAGTACCAAAGGTTAATTGTATAAGGTGGCAATGTTTACTGACTGTTGAGTAATTAGTATTTGGAGCACTTGGATTTAAAGCCTTAACAGCATACCCATTGTGTGGTCCATTTCTTATTTTATTTACTTGTGTATACACTTTTAATCATCAATATTTGTTATGTTTAAGATAAGAAGTACATGTAGAACATACCTAATCTAAAATTAAAAATAAGGGCCTGGAGAGATGGCTTAGTGGTTAAGGCACTTGTCTGCAAAGCCAAAGGACCTAGATTCAATTCCCCACAGCCCACATAAGCCAGATGCACAAGGAGGCACATGCATATGGAATTAGTTTGCAGTGGCTGGAGGCCCTGGCATGCCCATTCTCTCTCTATCTGCCTCCCCCCGCCCCCTCTGCTTCTTTCACTCTCTCTCAAATAAATAAATAAAAATAAAAATAAAAAGTATTCCAAAATCTGAGATCTGTTGAGTTCTGGTATTATGCTCCTATAACCACAAAATAACACACTTGACTTCATGTATTGGGTTACAGTGAAAACACAGGTATTGACTATATTACATAAAATCACTCTCAAGCTATTTATATACGGTATATGTGCAATATATATCTACTATCATTGTTCTATCTATCTATCTATCTACCTATCTGTCTATCATATCAATCTGTCTACCATCATCATCATCTCTGTCTGTACACAAATGTTATCCTCCCAAAATTTCAAACCTGAAATACTTCTATTCGCAAATATGAAACAATATTGCAAAAAAACACATAATAGAAGAATTAATAAAGACAAGAGTATAACAATATTGATATCAGAAAATGAATCTAAAAGATCTGAGGAATTTTTTAAAATGGAATGCTTCATAAATTTGCATGTCACCTTGCACAAGGGCCATGCTAATCTTCTCTGTACTGTTTCAATTTTAATATATGTTCTGTCGAAATGAGCACCTGAGGAATTTATGAAGATAAAATAAACATAATTGTCTATTCTCCCACTGATCTAATTCTTATTCACATTTAAGCTTTATCTCCCTTAGTCATCTTTCTCTTTGTTATTCTATTTACATTTCTACTTTTCTTAACAGTAAACCTAAACCTTTTTATATTTCTATTTTTCTTAACAGTAAATTTACATTTTTTTACATTTCTACCTCTCTTAACAGTAAATTAAACTTTATGGAGTAAAAGAAAATTATATGCCTGTCATAGTGGACATACTGTTAAGGTTGAGATAAGATTTTCAGGTCTATGAGTATTATTTTATCAAATTGAACATACTGATCTATTCCAAGCTTTTAGTAAACGTTAGGTGAATCCTTTAAAGACGAGCTTTTCAAGCATAACATGGGCATAGTAGAAGTGACCAAAATTTGCAAAAAGAAGCTTCTCTGACCAAAGGTGAGAATAGCGCTAATCTATAAGGACCTCAGACAAAGTGACATGAAAATATAAAATTCTCTGAAAAAAGTAACTCAACTCAAATTTATAATATTGTAATGAAAATGTATAAACCCTTGATATCATCACAATAAAGGTTCAAAGATGAAACAACTAAAATAATAAATATAGTAATTTTAAAGGGTATGCAATTCTAAATGTTGTTAACTGTGACATTACAAATAGTGAGGTTAATCTTGCCACCTTGGTGGGATTCAGAATCACAATGGAAATAAACCTCTGTGTATGACTGTGGGAGTTTCTAGATTAGGTTAAATGAGATGGGAAGACTACCCTAAATGTGGGTGGTACTATTCCATGGGCTGAGGACCCTTGATTGTATAAGAAGAAAATGAGCTGAGCATCAACATTCATTTACTTCTCTCTGCCCTGTAACTATGGATGTGATGTCACCAGCTCACATATTTGCTCTCATACCTTCCTGACCTTGTTGGACAGTATCCCACAGAAATGTAAGTCAAAGTAAATCCTTCCATTCTTACATTATTTTATTTCAGGTATTTGACCACAGCAATGACAAAAGAAAATCAAAAACATAAAATGAAGAAGAGTAAAGTATAGTTATGTAATCTAAGTTATGACAATCTGCTTAAATAGCCTACTATAACTATATGATATCTTAGATTAGATTTATAGTGACCTCAAAATAAAACCTACAGTATATACACAAAATATACAAAGTAATAAATTAGCTGGGCCTGGTTACACAGGTATGTAATACCAAATAGTAAGGATAAGAAGATCTCAAGTTCAAGGTACAGAGTTCAAGACAAGCCTGGGAAATTTAGAGGAAACTTCCTACAAAAAGTAAAATGAGAGCTGAGGACATAGTATAAGTTTAATACCAGAATCACAAAACATGGATAATTAAACCACACTTCAGTTAAATCACAAAAGAAGTAAATAAAAGAAACAAAAGAACTAAAAAAAGAGAGATAAGAAGGGAAACATTAAACAAAGTAGAAATAGACCTTACTTTCAACCTCAATTGTAGCTTGACTAAATTCTCAAAAGAGGGTGGCTAACCAGATTTTTAAAAAGCCCCAATAAAATGTTAACCTCACCTGTAAGACACATATAACAAAAAAATTTTGAAAATGACAAAAAGGTAAATAAATGAGCAAAAGTAGCCATAAATACATAAAATAGATTTTAAATCAAATAATGTAAAAAATTAAAAAGCCATTAAATAAATACTAGAGAATTTAACCATTATACATCTATGAGCAAGATCCTCAACTAAGGAGTAATTAAATATACTGAGCAAGTGAGGGTGGCAGACAGGGATGAGGGTAAGGATGGTACTAACATGTGCTGTCCACATGCTGAGTATGTACATAACTAAGAATACATAGATAGATAGATGATAGATAGATAGATACTGAGAGAGTAAGATAGGTCTGAATAGAAATACAGAGATTGGCACACACTAGCCCTGGATGACAGTGTCCACATGGGAAGACAATCTAGAGGGAATATCAGTAAGAAACAATAGATTCAATCACACTTTACTCCACGAGGGCCTAACAGTCATCTACAGAGATGCCTTCTCCCAGCAGCAGCGTGCACGTTATTCTCAAGTCCACACGGAACATTCACCAGGAGAGCTTTCAAGTGTAAGAAGATTGAAATGATGTCAAGTACTTTTCCAACAACAATGCTACTTATAGAAATGAAAAGCCATAGGAAAACTGGAAAATTCACAAATAATAGAAGTAAGCATGCTTCTAGATAAACAGTGGGTTATAGAAGAGAAGAAAATAATTTACAAGCAACAATGGAATCACCATAAGGCTTTGCAAGCAAATGTCTTTAAATGGCTGAACCATGTCTCCAGCTCTATATTTTGTTTTAAAATGTTGAAATATACAGGAAGGTAGAGTACGTAGTAGAAACAACAATTTTGTTCGTAGCCTAGATTTTTAAATTGAAGATTCATAGTCATATATATTTATTTTTCATACATAGTTATTTTGTAGCCTAGTGATAACTATGCTACTTTATCAAAAACCAGGAAGGTCGCACTCAGCAAGGGAAAATTGATTGACCTAACATTGGTTGCATGATCTTCAGAAGAGTGGATGTTGCTACAGGCTATACTTGTCCTAGAAACCCATCTGCAGTCACCTAGCAAACAAACAAATGGATACTCAAAACTGTGAGTGGTAAGCTTTTGTTTTTTGCAGGTGACTAATTTTGTTGAAAAATTTCATAATATAAGAAATTTTATCTGATATATGATAAATTTTAAATAGATATTTTTAACTAAAACTATTATCTTCATAGGTAACTTTTTGATTTGTTAAAAATTGAACTGTCTCCTCCACCCCTGAAATAAAAATATGCTGCTCTCCCATGATATCTCAGAATGTGACTTTATTTGAAGGCAGGACTTTTTTTTAATCAGAGGTAATCAGTTAATATGAGGTCATGTAGGGTCCTAATCCAATACTGGAATATTTATAAATAGCAGCAACTTACACAGAGATTGCCATGTGTTATTGATTACCCCTGATGCAAAGATCAGCTCTTTTCTGTTTAGTCACATTAAAATAAAGCAAACCAGTGTCTGTATCTCACTGAACCTGCTTTAATCACCATTTGACTCTTGGTTTATTCAGACTAAATCTTATACTACATTCAGGGTAAAGAACCCTGTTCACTGCCTGATCCCCTCAGCCTTGCGGCAGTAACTTCTTTTATAGAAATTTCCTAGCTCCAGGGGCTGGAGAGATGGCTTGGTGGTTAAGGGACTTTCTTCAAAGCCAAAAGACCTAGGTTCAATTCCTCAGGATCCACATAAGCCAGATATACAAAGTAGTGCATGCATCTGGAGTTTGTTTGTAGCAACTGGAGGCCCTGTCATGCCCATTCTCTCTCTATTTGTCTCCTTCTCTCCCTCTCTCCCTCTCTCTTAAATAAATAAAAAGTAAAATAAATTAAGAAAATGAAATTTTCTAGCTCCAGTACAATATATGGGAAAGTGTTCAACATGAGGCATTAGAGATTATCCCATAATTTAGTTCTAATTAGCCTTGGACAAGTCACTTAATCTCTAAGACTTTCAGTCCACTATTGTATAATGATCAGCAAGGACGGTAAGCCAGTCTAACCACCCCCATATCTGTGTTCTTACAAATGATACATGCATCTGCACAGCCTTCTCAGCCAGAATCTTCAAAGTCTATGTTTTCCTTTCTCACCCATCCCATTCACTAGCTTATCAAACCCTACAAATTCTGTATAAATGATGTCTAAAGAGTTGGTAGACTCAAAAGACTTTTGGTGATAAATGTATAAATTATTACAATTATTTCACTGGTAACATTAACATGAGAAGGATGGATAATAATAAAATAAATATGCTAAAGGACAGTAATTTTTATATAGTAAAAAAGTATTTTGAGAAAAGTACATCATTGAGAAATTTCAACATATGCTCTCACAGGAAAATAAGGATTTATTCTTAATTCTGGCATGTGATTCAAGTAGTCTATACTTAGAGAAATTTTCCTAGACTTACTTTTTAAATAAGAGCTAACTTATTTAAAAGTGGACATGACATCCTCATATAAACAATAATTTTAGACCTAATTTAGTAGAGAATGACTTAAAAAGTAGAAATTTACATTTTTTCTAGGGAATAAAGTTTAATGAAGTGAAGATATTTGAATGAACTCCATGATTCACTGTGCTACCACACAGATAGAAGGGACAAGGAACAAGTATGACTGCTTTTTAGGTCCTTCTTAGACTCAGAAAATACAAAATTCTTATAATATTTAGGGACTGGCAATTACAGGAGATTTTAGGGTTTAAACTATGATTACAAATCAACCAGACAAAGTGTCCCAAGGTATCTCATTGTGTGAAGAGGTAGTAAAGTGAACTATTGTTGTTGCCAAAAGGAGCCCCAGAGAATATCTTGTTTGTACCACCTCTTACATCCTCAGTTATTTAAGAATTCCTCATAGGAAAAAATTCAGGTCAGTGTTGGTGCTTGATAAATAAGCATCTACTCCAGCCAAGAATGCAGCAAGAATTTATAATGGAAAATGCTATATCCACCTCGTGTCTAGCTGTCAGGAGACAAGATTGAGAATCACTGCTTCCCTGACTCAACAGGAGCAGCCCAGAGATCTAGATCTCCACTGCACTTAGTGTGAGGCTCCCTCTTTTGTAGGTCCTCCTCTCTAGAACAAATACATACCAGCCCTCTTGGTAAGGAGAAAGATGTTAAAGTGACCATGGAGAAAGATTTTGAAGGAAGCAAGGAACGGAGAACACCCGCATCCCAGAAATCTTGAGTCTCTCCTAAGAGAAAGCCCAATCTTTATCTTTTTAAACCCACAGTCTATTGGAGAGGGGTGATTTCTTTTTAGCCATTTCTAGAATCCTCAGCCTTGGAAATCTTGCTACTGGATGAGTCATGAAAGCATCAGTTTACATGCTAACCCACCTGAGAAAACAAAAGGATCATTTTCATTGAACTGGCAACCAGATTCTCCCTGTCTTCTGACCATTCAGTCCTTTCCAGATTGATGTCCACTTCCTCTTTTACTTTTCTCATGGTCACTTCTTGGTGATACCCACTGGACTCAAACACTACTGCTTGTGATGGAAGACAGAGCTTCCTGCAATTGCTTACCTTCTCTGGGAAGTGGGAGGAAGCCAGGGCCTGGTGAGTATTAATGGCTGTATATGTACTCCGGGCACCAGTACCATAATCAGCAGAGAAACTGATAAATTCTGTATGAGCTTAGAATGAGAAAGAAATGGATTACAACTAGGGAATGTTCACTGCAAGAACTGCCCGTAGTCCTTCTTTCTCACGTGTGCAATAAGGATGATGTAATCTTACCTTGCATTTCTTTTTGTCATAAGATTTTCTCATTTCTAGATGACCTAGCTGGTCTAAAATTAGTTATGCTTTCAAAAATTCAAATGCTGCTTTAGGTAGGATGAGTGGTGCTTCGGAATATGTGAAAGCATGTGTGTGAAAAGCACCTGTGTGTGAGGAGTCAATTCATTCCTGGAGGTAGTCAATTATGCACTGAATCAGTGAGCAGTTCTTTAAAATTTATAACATGCCAAAGCATGTAGATACATGGAGTGAAATAGGATTGCTAACTTGAAGAAATTTATAGTCATATCAGGGACTGAGGCTTATAAACATATAATCATATATAGTTAATAAATACTTTTCAAACTATATTATTGCATACATATTCCAAAACTGAACAAATATACATAGAACTATGTCTATATCACAGCATAAAACTTACAATAATATAGAATGGAAAATGTACTTATCAAAACCAATCAGAAAAAAAGAAACATACTTTACACAGTAACTGGAAATACTCATAAATGCACATGTATATTGAAGAATTATTTTATGTTTTGTATGTATATGTGCTATGCATTTGTGCATGCGAAGGTGTATGCATATGGATGCAAATGTTTAAAAATGCATGTGCACATGTATGTGCATGCATGTGGATGGCAGAGGCCAACATTGAGTGTCTTCCTCAATTACTATCCACCTTGTTTTTAGAGGCAGTGTCTCTCATTGAACCTGGAGCTCATGGCTAGGCTAAGTATCCAGCAAGCCCCATGGATCCTCTTTTATTCACCACCCCTTCACTGTGATTCATACTTTTTTTTTACGTGGCTGTTAGGGATCCAAACTTAGGTCCTCATGCTAGTATGACAAGCACTCCACCAACTGAGCCATCTCCCTAGGCACTAAAAATGTATTTCCTTCAAATTATACATGATTATAATTTATACACAATAATGTATTACAAGGGATAGTATTTTTTCTTCTTCATTTTTTTTGAAATACTTCTGGTATCCAAGTAATTGTATTTCACTGCTGTTGAATGTATTGTAAATCACAGTTTGACAAGCATGTAAACCAAAGATGATTTGGGTTTTTTATGACACTGACTTTGTCATTGATCCTCTGTGTCATATTAAACTGAAACAAAAGGGCAGATTTTGGCTAATCCTGCAAAGTGATTCCTGAGTTGGACTTGCTGGTGTCTGAAAGCCTGTGTATCCTCCCATAGATTAGACTCAATTTGGATCCATTTACTGGAAATTCTTTCATGGAAGCTTGTGACCCTGTTGTCTTGAAGTCAAGTCATACTTGACAACCACTTGGTTCAGGCACAACAGTTCTGTCCATCTTGTATGTTTTCACTCTTTGACTATTCCTATGTCAAGATGGTCCAGCCAGAAGGGCTGACTTTCTGCCCGGATCCCACCTTTGTTCTAAGGGGCGTTTCTCTAACACTAGTGCTTAGTCCTTGCCTTGGATCTGTCTTCAGCTACAGTCCCAGACATTTACTCTCCCTTTCTGATTACTCATTTGCCATAGTCTGTTTGTTTCAGATGAACACTAAGCCACAGACACTGAATAGTGCTTCCTATCTTATTTCAGAGCATTGGAGTAGTGCCTGATTTCCTGCCAATGTACACACACCCATTGGATTGGATGTTCCGAGTCAAACTGCAGTAAGAAGAGGGTCAAACACTGTTATATCACATAAGACATTGATCTTTGTAGACAATTATTGTGACTGCATTTAATTTCCATGAACCTCCCAAAATCTGTGGTAGTGCCTAAGACTGGCTATATCTTTGCTGTTTTGCCTGAACATCAATAAGTGTCTTTATGCCTACCCTTAAGCATTGCCATCACAATCAGGGCTTAGTTTTCTGAACCACAGAAACATTCAGGGAAGGCCAAGGACTATTGCTTGTGATACAACTGAAAATAGCCTCTTAATTTTTGTTTCTTGCTAAGAAAGATGGGAGAAAATCCACTGGGAATAAATATAAAAAATGATTATTTGCACTCATTATTTGATTAAAACAAGGCTAAATTTTTCTACATGATCAGTGAACTACAAAATAAGACAATTTGGGCTTTCTACTGAAGGAAGCCTTTTTTGTAATTTTTCAAATCCATATAGTATATTTAAACCCTTGATTTGTGATTCAGATACTCATCAAAAATGCAATTTTCCATGTTATTTTCATAACATATAGTTGTCTATGGAGATATTTCCTGGCACAATCCACACAGTTGTCGAACAATGGCTCTATAGATGACAGCACCAAGGAGACATGGTCCTGGTTTTACTATCTCTTATCAACCCAACCTTTTCAGGAATAATACAGGGAGAGGAAAAAAAAGCATCAGAAATGCTTACAATATTTTTTAAATCAACACATTTCTTTCTTTCCAAGGATACTTTTATTTCATGTATTTTCCCACCATTGTCACCATTTGATGTCTCTGTGTGTACTGATGTGCAGAAAGTAATAAATACTCATGGGCAAAGCAAACCACACTTGGCAGACCGAGTTCATCTTGCTGGGCCTCTCTTCAGATCATCAGACTCAGATCCTGCTGTTTGTGGTGTTTCTCATCATCTACTTGCTGACTGTGTTGGGGAATTTGCTCATCATCCTCCTCATTCATGCTGACTCTCGCCTGCACACACCAATGTACTTCTTCCTTAAAAATCTGTCATTTACCGATCTCTGCTTCTCTACAACTATCGTTCCCAATATGCTGGTCCACTTTCTGGTCATAAGAAAGACCATTTCATTTGCTGGGTGCTCAGTTCAGATGTTTTGTTTCCTCATAATGGGATGTACAGAAAGTTCCCTGCTAGCAGTGATGTCCTATGACCGCTATGTGGCTGTCTGTAAGCCCCTTCACTACTCCACCATCATGACCCAGAGGGTTTGTGTTCTTCTAGTTTCAGGGTCCTGGGCTAGTGGAGTATTTGTATCTTTAGTAGACACCACATTCACTTTACGTCTCCCATACCAGGGACCAAATGCAATCAATCACTATTTTTGTGAGCCTCCTGCACTCTTGAAACTGGCTTCAGCAGAAACTTACAAAGCTGAGATGGTCATCTTTGCAATGGGTGTCATAATCCTCCTGGGTCCCATCTCCCTCATTCTTTTCTCCTATTGGAATATTATCTCCACTGTGTTTCAAATGCAAACAGGGGAGGGGAAGCTCAAGGTCTTTTCTACCTGTGGCTCCCATTTCATTGTCGTTCTCTTCTTTTATGGGTCAACAATATTTACTTACATGCAGCCCAACTCAAAGAAAAAGAATCAAGGGGATAAGGTGATCTCAGTGTTCTACTCAGTCATAACATCCATGATGAACCCATTTATTTACAGCCTAAGAAATAAGGATGTGAAGGAGGCATTAAGGAAAGTACTTAGAAGATAGAGCATCTCAAGCCACTGATCTCTCTACTGGTAGATACTCATGGGTATAGTTCAACATATTTTTAAAATTCAGAACTATTTCTAATCTGATATAAAGTTCATAGAGGCACTTTTTTACCTCTAGGATGTTTGTATACGAAATTATTACTCAAGCTTTTGATTTTACTATAGATCATTTGTCTTATGACTGCTCACATCCTAATGTTCTAGAAAAAGTATGCTAAATACTGGAAATATCTTTCCACTGTTTCATTGGTACACTGATATATTTTCCACTGGGGACATTTCCTTTACAGTGAAAATTCTATTTGTCAAACTCATATTATGTCTGCATCACCCATAGCCATCATTGGAGAACTGAATTTTAATCTATATAGACCCAAACTACTGCCATTTTGGGCATAGTGGTGATAGCCTGTAATTTTAGCACTCAGGAGGCTGAGTCAGAAGAATATCCACGACCTTGAAGGCAATGTAGTCTATATAGTGGATTTCAGGGCAGTGTATGACAAGAGACCTTGCCTTATGAATAAACATGAATAAGCAAGCAGATAACCAAAGTACTGCTTTAGCCAATTCAACCAAAACTGGAAGAGTTCTTGTCACAGATAACAAGGTTTTGGCTCTCCTATTTTGGGAAACATCATTAATATAAATACCTCACACAACATCTGCCTCCAAGAATAATTGCTGACTTGAGGAAACCAAAATTGAGAAACAGATCCCCACACCCAAATTGTCATTGGATAAACCCCTGTGACCACAAATGCCACAACTACTCTCCTTCAGACATGATACTCTTTCCTCTCCAGGTTTTATTTAACTGCTATCCACTATGACCTTACAGTGGGAAGTAGAATACAACAGGTGACAATCCATGAGAGGAGTCTTGGAGTTTGCTCAGTGGAATGATTTGTCCCCCTTAGTACTCTAGTCCTCTGTTAGGGCAGAAGCACTACTGCTTACACTGAGACTTCAGTTTCTCATTAGAGGATGGCAGGTGCATGACTTCTCATAGAAAAAAACTCAGTCACACTCCACTAAAGGTCTGACTCTGGGCACAAGGTGGAGTCCACCCACTGTTTTATCAGTGTGCAGGAACATTATGAACCTCTATTCTGCTTGTGTTTCATCAGCATGCAGGAAACTATGAACTTCTCTCCTGGATTCTTGTAATGTAAAGAATAGGGCTGTTAATCTTGGCAAATTTCTCCTTTCGTAAAGTTTGGAGAGTATAAATGCCCTCTATTCTTTACCTGGAAGCAATTTCTAATAGGAAATTACCTCTCATTTTGTTGTATTCTCTTAACATATGTATAAACAAACTGATTACAGGTAAAGGATGACATGGGATTGAGAAAGAGAAAAAAGCGCTGATAAAATTAAAGTTTCAATGCCCATAGAATGCCCTTCATGCCCAATGTTGTGTGACGTGTTGATAACCTTCATGTACAGAGTGTTTCTTTGTGAAGAGCAGATGTGTGCAATGGGAGATACACTATGTACTTGCGATGCATAGTATTTTCAGAAAGCATGGGCTAACATGAGTCTATAAAGAAACAAACCTTTGGGGAAACTGGAATCCTTTTTTTTTTAAATAAGAACTGTGTAATCTCTTAATGATGGATAATGCAAGGCAGTTGTTGAGAACTTGAATAATTCAGATCTATTAGCCTGAAACCTATGACAACTAAAATGCATAGATTAAAATATATTTTAATATTGATATATCTAAAGTACTTACTAGTATTATAGGATCAATAGATAACTTGTGACAATATGTAACTTATACAGAAAATATAACATATGAGAAAATATTCAAATTAAGTAGCTTATGTAACATGAGAAGCATAATAATAAAGCCTACTGAAAGCATTTGAGTGCTTACCTAGGATGTTTCTTCTTTTGAACATTTAAGAAGTAATGATTTAATTTGATCTTTTAGAATCTTGAAGGGTATTTGGAAGAGCTATTTGAATATTTTTGTCTATATAAACTGTTATTTTTCACTTCCCTTCATCAAGAGTCATAGAGTATTATTATAAAATTGATGTACCACACTATATAGCTGGGAAATGGAACCAGCCTAGACGTCCCTTAACTGATGAGTGGATAATGAAGATATGGCACATTTATACAATGGAGTTCTACTCTGCAGTAAAGAAAAATGAAGTTATGAAATTTGCAGTAAAATGGATGGATCTGGAAAGGATTATACTAAGTGAGGTAACCCAAGCCCAGAAAGCCAAGTGCCACATGTTTTCCCTCATATGTGGATCCTAGCTACAGATGATTGGACTTTTGTGTGAGATGGAAATACTCAGTAGCAGAGGCCAGTAAGTTAAAAAGGAGATATAAAGGGAAGAGAAAGGAAGAGAGGAGGGTACTTAATAGGTTGATATTACATATATGTAAGTAGAAGAATAGATTAATGTGGGTGAAAAGGCCCAAAGTGAGGTTAGGGGAAGAGATTAAGTAAAGGAAAGGTGGAGGGAGGGCTAATCAAAATCTAAGAGGATGCAAATAAATCATATGGAATCCTCTGGTTTTGGACAATGGAACACTCAGGAACCATAGATCATTGTTAGAAAATTTTCAGTGCCAGGGATGGGATACCTCCAGTGAGTTGTTGGCCAGGGAGGTTCCTGATACCCCCAAAACATTATAGGCCATTGCTGAGGCCCTTGGTTTCCCACCAGGAATAGATGGCAAGACCCTATTGCTGAAGACTCCACATACTTGGGTGGCAAGGCCAATGAGAAATTCTGCTGGAACTGAGCTGATAACCTCCTCCAGGTAGACCAGCTGAGAGAAAGCTGGAAGAAGCCATTCTACAT
Source organism: Dipus sagitta (assembly GCA_036346955.1). Classification (NCBI taxonomy): domain Eukaryota; kingdom Metazoa; phylum Chordata; class Mammalia; order Rodentia; family Dipodidae; genus Dipus; species Dipus sagitta. The sequence goes on along the minus strand of CM070772.1, from coordinate 186,486,105 downwards.
TTAGTTCAATGGGAGAGAGATATCACCAGTGAAGATACTCAACAGTGGACACTGCAAGCCTTATAATTGGCCAGCCAGGCCAAATGAGCCAACGGGTACAATAGTAGCACATCTGTCATGGTGGAAACCAACTGCCCTCCAATTGGACTGGAGGCCTGCTCCATGGGGGGGAATACATCCCTGATAATGAAAACTTAAAACAGGGGTAGTCATGAGCCCTAGGGGTATAACATCTGCTGATGTCTGGAAAAATGTATATACTATGCTTATCAAACTGCCCAGTAAGCACTTTTCTTAATATTTATACCCTTATATTAATGCTACTCTTACTTTGGGTAGAGAATCTTCTCTTTTCAGATGGCAGTGACCTTGGGATGACTCAGAAGGTATCATAGTGCTGGAAAGAAGTGACTGGAGTACTGAGTAACATCTCGATCACACCTTCCAAGGCTTAGGGTCTAATGCGGAAGAGGTGGCGGAAAGAATGTAAGAGCCAAAGGAAGGGTAGAACTCCTTACAACGTCCTCCCTCCAGACATAAAATGGCCTGGATATCCATGACCTCATAGTGCCTGACACTACCTACACAAGACCATCATCAGAGGAGGAAAAGATGATGACATCAAAATGAAAGAGAGACTGATTGAGATGGGGAAGGGATATGATGGAGAATGGAATTTCAAAGGGGAAAGTGAGGGGAGGGAGGGTAGCACCATGGGATATTTTTTATAATCATGGAAAATGTTAATAAAAAGAGAAAATGGTTTTCATATGTTAAGTTTAAATAGGGCTTTGCTCCCATTCCATGGGCTGCCTCTTGACAGGACCTAGAATCACCATTGAGGTATTATCTACGTTAAATTAACCTCTATGAATGTCTGTGAGGGATTGTCTTGGTGAGATTGGGTTGCAAAGATGCACCTTCACCGGGGGCTGGAGTCCTGGGCAGGGAAAGGAGAGAGCTGGCTGAGCAGCAGCACCTTGCGCTCTGCGCGGCTTTGCCACTGTGCTGAGCACAACCAGCTGCTCAAGCTCCTGCTGCTGAGCCGCCTGTGCCATGATGGACTCTGACCTGGAACAGTAACCTGAAACAAGCCCTTTCTTAAACTGGTTGTTGTCAGGTATTGTGTCCAAGCAACCAGAAAGTTACTAATACTAGTACCATTAGTCAATTCTGACTTTGGTATTTCCTGGGCTATTGGATTTGTTCTTATGAAATTCACAAAATGGAGCTTCTTACTATTTTGTAAGTTAATCTCTCTCTCTCTCTCTCTCTCTCTCTCTCTCTCTCTCTCTCTCTGTGTGTGTGTGTGTGTGTGTGTGTGTATGTGTCTATATGTATAAATATGATAGGTTTTCAATATATATAGTACTATATCTAGTGAACAATACTACTTTTATTATCTAAAAATGTTACAAAATTAGAAAAAATAAATAAAGAATTTTGAGTCAATGCAGACAAGGGGTTTTGAATCCTCTAGTGGCTAGTTAATAGTTTAGGGGATATAGAGGCCTGCTAATGAAGAATTACAGTCAGCTCCTGGTATCCACAGGTTCTATGTCCATAGATTCAACCACCCACAATTCAAAAATATGGTTATATATTGTCAAAAATGTCTCTGCCACTTGGGAGGCTGGAACAGAAGAATGGCAAGTTCTAGGTCAAGCCTTGGCTGCATAATAAGACCCTGTCATGAACAAACAAACCCACACACAGTAGTACTGAACAATGAAGATACTTTATGTACAATAACTAATTTCTAGATGATTTGAAATATAAGAGAGGATATATAAGCTATGTGTAAATACTACTTATTTGTATGTGTAACTGAGCAATCAGGTATCTTCAGGGATCTTGGAAGCCTTCAGGTACTGAGAGAAAACTGCACAGTTGCATCTTATACCATTACCAACACTAAGCTCTCTACTTTAAACATTCAAAGACTTGGAGATTTCAGATAGGTACCCATAGGGTACCTGACATGAGATGAGATTCAGGTATTTCTGTTGCAGATGATTAATTTTTTTAAATGCTCATGGGATCTCTTCTCTTGGAAAGGTTGAATGAGTTAACAACACTGTTTTCCCCTGGGAATGCTCCGATTATAACAGCTCATAAGATCTCTTATATGAAGGCTTCCTTCAGGAAGTCCCCTGAGAATGCTCTGATTATAACAGCGCATAAGACCTCTTATTTGAAGACTTCCTTGAGGAAACTCCTCTGGGCTGCTAATTCCTAAGTAGATTTGGCATTGTATCCCTTCATAAAACATCATTCCTTGGGATAGCATAGATGATTCTCCAGATTTGGCATATTTGAGAAAATACACTGTGTGTGGGGGGGATTATCTATTAGAATAAAGACTCCCAGGCAACTGACATCTCACCTTTCTTCATTTGTCAGACACTTTTGTCACTGCCCTCAGTGTCCTGTGTCACACCCGCCAGTGCTCCAGGTGAGAGTGAATCAGATGCTACTCCTTCCAAGGAGTCTAAACCTTGCTTCTGTTTATGGAGGAAGAGGGTTTTGCCTTTGTTCTCTGTTACTCTCTCTTTCACACCTGACTTCTAGAGGTAGCAGATGGCTTTCACGCATCCTGTTCTGAGGCTGCTCTTGACTGAAGGTACCAGAGCGACTGTAAAGACTGTGAACACTCACTACCTCTTCTTAGCTCTGAAAGCTAAGCTGCCAGATTCTCCTTTACCTCTTGCTGTCCTGGAGCACGGCTTTCTGGTTCTTTCTTGTTCTCCTTAGGCATTTGAAGTTGAAGGATGGGAGCAGGCAGGACCAGGATACAACCTGAGCCTCCTGTCCTGGAGAAACATGAGAGAAATGAGTGAAGTCAGACTCCATGAATGGCCACAAGCATACTGCTTCAGTCTCTGTCCTTAGGAAAATGGAACCATTGTTCTGTCCTGAGTCGTGGCTGACAAAGAGTTCACAGGTTCTCTTTAACTTGATGATCCATCCTGCATGTTTCTAAGTTGAGACCATTCTTTTGCTTGTTTATTTATTTATTTGTTTTTGTTTTTTTGAGGTAGGGTTTCACTCTGACCCAGGATGACCTGGAATTAGCTATGTAGTCTTAGGGTGGCCTCAAATTCATGGTGATCCTCCTACCTCTGCCTCCCAATTGCTGGTGTTAAAGGTGTGCGCCACCATGCCTGGCAAGTGGAAACCTTCCTAAACTCGAATCAAAGTTCAAGGTATCAGTAGGCCACATAGCCTCTTCTCTTGCTTATATAGTGCTTATAGTGCTTATAGTGAATGTGTGAGCTTGAAAGTGTTTCCATGAGTTTGTTTACATTTTCATTTAACTAACTTTTATTACACTTGTATTTTGTGTCAGGTGTTATTGAAAAATAAAGAGAAACAAATGACTGTTTATAACAGTGAAGTAGAAACCCAGTCCAGGAGCAGGTGAGCAGGTCATTAGAAGACAATGTAAAAACAGGTGTATGAAAAAAAAAATTGTTTCTGGGCTTTGTGATGATAAGGGGCATTTCTATTTTATTGAGTGAGTACTTGGAAAAGAGGGCTCATTAAAGTTGACCCTAGATAGTCATCTGGGGAAATAAGACTAAAGGATCAGAATATTCTAGTGAAAGTCTCTGAACTTTAGGAGTAGTGTGGTATATCTGGCTGAATTTGAAAATAAAAGGTGAGGAAGAGGTGAAAACGATTCTGTACAGTGGCTTTTCATCTGCAGGGAGCTTCACTCTCCCTTTGTACAGTGTGACATATTTGCAGAGTCCACATTCTTTCTTATTTCTATTTAATTATCTGCAAGCAGAGAAGGAGAGAGAGAGAGAATGAATGGGTGCACCAGAACCTCTAGCCACCTCAAACAAATTCTAGATTCATGGCTACTTTGTGCAGCTAGCTTTAAGTGGGTACTAGGGAATCAAACCAGGGCTGTTATGCTTTGCAAGCAAGCATTTTAACTGCTGAGTCATGTCTTCAGCCTAAGTTCCCATTCTTATATCTTTATTACAATTTATTGTTATGGTTGATATTATATTATTAGTTATTTTGTCTATTAGCCTAACTTAGAAATTAAACTTTATCATAGGCATATATAATGTTTGATGCCATCCACTCCTATTAGTGATTTTGAAAGGCATCAGCTGAGGTCAGGTAGAATACTATTCACCTCAGGAAGAAAATAAGGAGGAATCTTGTCATTTACAATAATATATATGAACATTAAGGACATTGTGTAAAGTGAAATATGCTAGTTACAGAAAGCCAAATTATTTTTAAATGAATAAACAATAAATAATTAATTTGTGGGTGTGCAAAGGAGGTCACTGTATACTATGACATGTGTATGGAGCTCAGAGGACAACAATAAAGTTGTCTGTGCTCCACTTTTCCATGAGAGAATTTCCTTAATCCCTGCAAATGAGTCTGACCTGTGAGCTACGGATTCCACTGGCTCTGCCCCCCGCTGTCATAGGAGTGCTGGGACCACAGATGTATATGCCATGTCTGGCTTTACATGGGTGCTGAGGAACTGAGCCTAGGCCAGTAACCTTTGCAAGTAAGTGGCTTTAACCGCTGAACAATGCTATCAGGTTTTGGAAAAGGGGAAGCATGTGTAGTGGTTAAAAGAATGGTGCTAAGACCCGGAATATTAGCTATTGAATGGGGGAGAAGTGATCTATTGCCTTATTAATTTGTTATGATTTCTACACTAAAAACATACATGACTAATCTGCCTTGCACATTAAGTTCTGTACTGTTGTTTGCTTTTAATTTTTATTCTGTGAATATGTATAGATTTAAGATGTTTGTCTGTTATATATCACAAAGGTTTTAGTTTAGATTTCATTTTGTAGCCAGGTATAGACAAGTCTTCTGTCTCACTACATAATAAGTAATGAACCTTATTTTTCAATGTTTAAGGCGATTTAAATATGTGTGCGTATGAGTAGTACCTAGACCTGGACACACATCTTGAATATGTTTACTCTATGATAAATTATTTAAACAAAGGTTATTTGAAAATTACTTAATCATTATCCTGGCATGATTTATGAAATAATGTGTATGTTTCAGGTTATTGGAAAGGATACCTTTAGCATTCATCTAATTTTTAGGTAGCTTCTATTAATTCTTATTTCTATTCTGACCCATAATATGTGATTCTTTTCTCTCTATTCTCAAACATTATTGTTATTGTTACCATTAATATATTCTGTATCCTGTTATAATTCCTTTCATCTTAAACAGAAGTATTTTCTTTTTTTACTTAGAAAATAAGAGCTAACTTGTTAAAGAAAACAAGAAACACACATAAGCATAAGTAAAGGAGAAAGCATCTCTTTAGTCCTTTGACCTATTACCATAAGAATCTTGCTTCCCAAGGTAACAATTATTTGGAGATTATTTTCTGTGGAGTGAGAGTGACAAGCCATCTATACAAACTATTTTGCTATGATACAATAACAATTTTTCCAAGAATCCTCATTTTTATATTTTAATTTTTTAACTTTGAAGGAGACAAATATCACATTGCTAATTTCTCTTTTAGAATTTCAGTGAAAAGACTTTTTTATATGGTTACAGGTATATTTTTGTCATTATTTGATCATTTGACCAAAATTGATTAATTAGCATATTAGAATCTCACTGGTAAGAAATTATAATTTTGTTGTACTAGCTTTGTCTTTGCTTGAAATTTTCCATAACATAAACAAATAATGGCTAGCCATGGTGACTCATGCTTTTAAGGAGTATTGCAGTGAGTTTGAGGCCAGCTTGGAACTACAGAGTGAGTTCTAGGTCAGCCTGGGCTACAGTGAGACCCTACCTCAAAAAAAAAATACTTTCCAAAATTCAGAGAGAATAAATTGATTAGTGCTTGCCTTTGTACCTCACCACACACTTAAAAGTTTTTCATTCTCTTTTATCACATTTGAACTTTAAATTTTGCTAGCAACAGCATTTCAAACTCAGTGGATGCACAAAAAACACATGACTATAAAGGGTAAAATAATTAATGTGATAGCCGTCGGCCTCAAACACACAGCCATATGTTACTACACTCCGTCAAAACAGTTTCATTACTTCACAATGAGAGTGGGGTTTATATCATGAACCCGTCACTGTAGTAATATACTATGTAATTGTAAGCTACCTTCATGCATTGTCCTGAATTCTTTAAATGGTTTACATTTGGTAGAATCTTTTTTTTTTTGCAAACTTAATTAGATATGAGTAATCCATATAATTAAATTGCAACTGAGCAAATCTTGACATGGGAAAGCAAAGTCATTTACTGTTAGTCACACATCAGCCAGACAGGCCAGAGCAATAATTCAGCAAAAAAGATTTAGTGACCAAATGCTGATTGGTGAGCTAGGCTGTCTCCTTAAACCCCTGCTCTGAGCTGTCATGGTGGAGAAACCATTGAGGTGATAATTATTTTTAAATTTTGTTTGCATTTATTTATTTGTAAGTAAGTAAGGCAGATAGAAAGAGAACAGGTTCACTAAGGCCTCCAGCCACTGCAAACAAACTCCAGACACATGTGCCACCATGTGCATCTGGCTAACGTGGGTCCTAGGGAATTGAGCCTGGGTCCTTTGGCTTTGCAGGCAAGTGCCTTAACCACTAAGCCATTTCTCCAGCTTGAGGTAAGTATTTTTCAAGTTGTTCCTCAGCTTCCTCTTCAAATTGAAAATAAGCAATAGAAAGTTTTGACAAAGGAAAGGCTCACAGAAACCTCCTATTCTTTAGGATTCTATTGTAAATATAATTTTATTTATTTTTAACTAACATATTTATTTGAGAGAGTGTCCATAGGCATGTCAGGGCCTCTTGCCACCACAAATGAAATCCAGACACAAGCATCATTTTGAGAGTCTGGCTTTATATGGGTATTGGGGAATCAAATCCAGACAAGCAGGCTTTGCAACCAAGCAATTTTAATTTAACAGCTGAGTCAACTTCCCAGCCTGTAAATATAATTTTAAAAAGCAGCCTTCATAAATGTGATGAAAATTTACAAGCTAAAATTGTAATGGGGTGAAATCTGCTTCAATTTGCTTACTTGCAAACCACATCAACACTAGATGCACTGTAAGTGGTACTTTAGTCTTCTAACAACTATTTAGGTCATCAAGCCTAGAATGGTTCACACTTCACACTCAGAATGATTCTCATTGGTATTTTTAACCATCCAAGAAGAACAACTGGGAAGAAGACTGAGCGGATAAAAGTGCTTTCTTCTCAGGTCTGGCATACAGGGTCAGGTCCCCAGAACCCATAGAAAGTCAGACACACACCTGTCATCTCAAACAGACCATGGCTATGGGAGCCAGAGTCAGGTGAATCCCAAATCTCATGGGCCAGTGTTTACAGAGGCAGAACAAGAGAGACCCTGCATCAAATAAGGTGAAAGAATGTTGGCATCACCTGCTGGCAACAATTGAACTTATTTCAGGTCCTGAATGATGGTTGCCAAGGAACTGAAACTGAGACTGTGGCTAGTCAATAGAGCCAGGGGACTCAAAAGTGTGCCCACTTGCTTAAGAATGCCAAAGTTAGGGCTGGAGAGATAGTTTAGTGGTTCAAGCACTTGCCTGAGAAGCCTAAGGACACATGTTTGACTCTCCAGACCCCACCTAGCCAGATGCACAAAGGTGAGGCAAGTGCAAGGTTGCACATGCACACTAGGTGGCATAAGCATTGAGTTTTACTGCAGTGGCTGAGGCCCTTGCATGCCAATTCTCTCTCTCTTAAAAAAAAAGAGTGCCAAAATCAGCACTCAGCAAGATTTTTATTAGAACAGCTCAGTGTGAAGGGTTTATGCAGAGTTTATACAGATAATGGGTTATACAAAAACAAAGTAAGTAGCAACCTCCTTATCTCAGAAGCAGAAGGCAATTTGGCTAACTTTGGGCTAATAGATGCCTACAAGACCTCCCTAACAGCGGTAGAAAAAACACCACAATCACTGTTTCCAGAATTCTGGGATCAGGTAAAGGTGTTTCTCCTCAAAACATAGTGTCAGGAGACTCACAGAGTGTTCTGCAAGAACACTTTGCCTCAGGAAGTTAAACACCACTTACTGAAGGTGAAGGCAAACATCCTGATATTGTACTTTGACCTCGACAAATGTGCCATTGTACACTCATGTCCATAGATACTATCTTTCACACACACACACACACACACACACACACACACACATCCAAGAAGAGAAGAATTAAAAATCACTTCAAATCAGCACATTGCTGGGAAAAGACAATTTGGTTTTCAATTTATAGTTCAATTGTTGATGTGCAGAAATGACTTGTTCATGAACTAATTTTTTTTTGATGCTATTCTACCAACAGGAATAACCATTCATGGGAGAGGAGAACCACACCTCTGTGACAGAATTCATCTTCTTGGGCCTCTCACAGCTACCACACACACAGCTCATCCTCTTCTTCCTCTTCCTGGCCTTCTACCTGCTCACTGTGCTGGGGAACCTGCTGATCATTGTGCTCATTCACGCCGACTCCAGGCTCCACACACCCATGTACTTTTTCCTCAAAAACCTGTCATTTATTGATCTCTGCTTTTTTACCACCACAGACCCCCAGGTGCTGGTCTACTTCCTAGTGAAGAGGAAGACCATTTCATTTTCTGAATTCTCAGTACAGATGGTCATCTTACTCCTTGTTGGCTGTACAGAGTGTGTACTCCTAGCTGTGATGTCATATGACCGGTACGTGGCTGTCTGCAAGCCACTGCACTACTCCACCATCATGACACACTGGGTATGTGTCCAGCTGGCTGCTGGGTCCTGGGCCAGTAGAGCATTTGTGTCTCTGGTGGACACCATAGTCACATAGTCACATTGTGTCTTCCTTACCGAGGAAACAACATCATAAACCATTTTTTCTGTGAACCACCTGCCCTCCTGAAGCTGGCTTCAGCAGACACTTACAGCACACAAATGGCCATCTTTACAATGGGTGTGGTTATACTCCTGGCACCTGTCTCCCTCATCCTCATCTCCTACTGGAATATCATCTCCACCGTGATCCAGATGCAGTCTGGAGAGGGGAGACTCAAGGTCTTCTCCACCTGTGGGTCTCATCTCATTGTCGTTGTCCTCTTCTATGGCTCAGCAATATTTGCCCACATGAGACCAAACTCCAAGATAATGAATGAAAGGGATAAAATGATAAAATTCTACGTACTAAAAGACAGACCAAATGGCTGATCCTTCACCAGGCCCTTATAGGGAACACCTGAACCACAAGACACTGGAGAGGGTAGGATCACGACTAACCTTAATCTTCTACATCTTCCCTCCCTCCTTCTCCCTCTCCCTCTCTCTCTCTCTTCTCTCTAACTCTTGTATATTAGTTATCTTTTTCCTCATTTTCTTAGTGGGCACTGACCTGTAACTCCCAGTACCAGCATGGGGCTATCATCCATAATGAGCTTTTGATCAGAGAGACCAGAAGGCTTTCCTAAAAGACAGACAGATTTCTGTCAGAGTACTTGATGACCCACCAAAGGTTAGTGGTAAGACCCTACTGCTGAAGACACCTTATGTGGTTGACATGCAAAATAAAATGGCATGGCTGGAAGTTGGAAGACAGTCAGCGCACCTAGTGCCAGAAGGTGCTACATGGGCAGCTGGGGGAAAATGACCAATATCTGTCCCAGCAACTCATGGTCTAACATACTTAGCAGCAAATAACTTGTTGTGATGCCCACACAAGCGCAATAGTGGCACACAGCCATGGTGGGGAACCAACTGCTCTTAATTTGGCTAACTGATCTCCTCGGTGGTACAGGACCCATAGCTGGAGCAGGGAAACAAGTCAGAACCATATCCAAACATAAGCCCACTCGCCAATATCAAGCTACCATCAATCATGGGCTACAAGACGGCCTACACCTGTTAAATTGTCTATGAAAAAAAAAAGTAAGGGTTATCTCATTTGTCCTGGTGCTGACTTACTCTCCATCGGAGAATCTGCTTCTCTTTTTCAGATAGATGTAGATCCTAAGGAAAGAGCCACCCCATCATATCTCCAAAGGGCCCTGGCTGAAACTAAGAAAAATTGGCGAAACAAGCAAGGGTGCTGATTTCCTGATGAACCAGATACCAGCAGAAGGGGGAAGGAGATCAACACAGAGAAAAATCAACTCCTACCATATCAGAGAGCCAGAGCCTCAGAGGCCCCCAACACCTCATCACTGAAGCAGACCAAAAATGAACCCAACATGGCTCAGGGAAATTTTGTGGAAGAGAGGGTGGAAAGAATGTCAGAGCCACATGTTGGGTCATGATATGCAGAGACATTTATCTTACCCATAACTATGGGCTAACTCCACAATGCATGACCCATATACCTCAACAAGGAGGGGCCAAGGGGAGGGGGTAGGTCACAGATGAGCCTAATAATGGTACCAAACTGGCTGTTTTTGCTGAATACAAAACTAACTAATAAAGAAAAAAAGAAATAAAGAGAAAAAGAAATGATTTCTGTGTTTTACCCAGCAGTGACTCCCATGCTGAACTCCATCATTTATAGCCTGAGGAAAAAGGATGTCAAAGGGGCTCTCAGGAGAATAACTAAAAAATAGATTAAAATATTTTCATTTATTTCTAAACAGAGAGAGAGAGAGAGAAACAAAGAGAGAGAGAGTCTTTTGCCACTGCAAATGAACTCCAGCGTGTACCACTTTGGGCACTTGGCTTTACATGGGTACTTGAGAATCAAACTTGGTCCACTTAGTCCAGTCCAGACTGGCAGGTTTTACAAGCCAGTGAGTCTAACAACTGAGCTAATTCTTCAGCCACCAAAACAGACCTTCTAGAGATGGTGAATTCTGATATAGATATCCATTTTAGTACTATATAAGAAGTCTTTTTTGTCTCTTTATCTCACATTTATCCCATCCCTCCACTTTTCAGTTTCAGTCTTCTATATTTTTCCTTAGGTTAGTTCAGAAAACATCCTATTAAACATACAACATGTTGGCAAACATTAAAAAATGAATGAAAATGCAATTAATGGAAAAGAAAGATAAAATATTAGCATGGTGAAGAGTAGGGAAAGAAGAAATGGAGGAAGAGAGGAGAGGAAGGAGGGAGCAACTAGAAAAGTGACTTATTTTTAATATATACAAGTAAATATGGAAATTAAATGAAAAAGTTATTTGAATATGTCAAAAACAATAAAAAAGAATAGAGTAACACAAGGATGAGAGTAGGTCTCATACAATATAGTAATTTTTCTTGCATGCATTTAGCAATCATAACTTGAAAACCTATCATATCTCAGGCACATTTATAAAGCTTAGAGTATAGATATTAAAATTCATATTATATTGCTAACATGAGTTTTGATATTAAACTTAACAATTTGTGACATAGAAAAAGAGTATAATAAAGCCAGATGTGGTGGCACATGCCTTTAATCCCAGCACTTGGGAGGCAGAGGTAGGAGGATCGCCGTGAGTTTGAGGCCACCCTGAGACTCCATAGTGAATTCCAGGTCAACCTAGGATAGAGTGAGACCCCACCTCAAAAAAAAAAGAGTATAATAAAGCAATGATAAATGACAGAATTTTTGAGCATGTGTAAAGTTAATAATAAAATACATGCATAAAGATAAAAAATAAGATGAAAAGTATAGATGAGAAATCAACACTAAAGAATATGAATAGCATGTAATTATGAAGAGGCTGAAGATTGATGACTTAGGGGAACAATGACTATTAGTGAAGACAAAATAAAGAAAGGAAATCTGAAGAATTGTCTTTGGCCTTGGGAGGACATTTGAACTCTATGATGCACATGACCATTCACAAAATATATTGTGTACCTGGTCATGTCATATACATAAACACACAAATGTATTAATCTAGACTGAACATAGGAGAGACAGTAGCTAATATTTGCCTTGCTAAGTGAGGCTTATTTTGCTTAACATAATGATCTCCGGTGTCATCTGTTTTCCTGCAAATGCCATAGTTTTGTTCTTTTGACAGGTGAATACAATCCATGCATCTGTTGTTGGGCATCTGGGCTGGTTCCATTTCTTAGGTATTATGAATAATGTAGTGGTAACTATGGATGCACAGGTATCTCTGTGATATGTTGACTTGAACTGCTATGGATTTATACCCCAGAGTGGTATAGCTAAGTCAAATGGTAGTTCTCATTTTAGTTTTAGGAGCAACCTCTATAATGATTTCAGCAATGATTGGACCAATTTGTATTCCCAGCAGACCTATGAAAGTGTTCCTATTTCCTCCAGCTATTAAAAGCAGTTATTGTTATTTTCTTGATTATATTAATTATGATTAGGGTGAGATGGAATCTCAAAACAGTTTTAATTTGTATTCCTAGTGGCTAAAGATGTTGACTACTTTGTCAAATATTTGCTGGCCATTTGCGTTTCATTTGAGAACTGTCTCTTCAATTTACTTATCCCTTTATTTAACTTTTTCAGCTCTTTATGGAGTCTACATATTATTCCTCTATCAAATGTACGGTTTGTAAAGATTCTCTCCTATGGTGTAGGTTGTGCCCATCCTGAGTCTTTCATTTACCTTGGGTACTCTTTAATATCATCAAACTCATTGGTCAATTCCTAGAAGTATGCACTGTGTTTGGAGTCTTTTTCAGAAAGCTCTTATCTACATCTGAAAGTCCTCTGCCCATTTTTTCCTCTAGCAATTTCAAGTTTCAGAGCTTACATTGATGTTTTTGATACATTTTGAATTTAGTTTTTGTGAAGGATCTAACTCTATTCTTCTGCGTGTGTATATCCAGTATTCTCAGCACCATTTGTTGAAGAGGTTGTTTTTTGTTTGTTTGGTTGGTTTTGTTTTCCCAACAGCTGTTAATGACACCTTTGTCACCTACTAAGAGACTAGCCATATGGGTTTATTTCTGGGTGCTCTATTCAATTCCATTGGAATATGTTTGTTTTGTGCATTACCATTCTGTTTTGTCACTGTAGGCTTATAGCATAGTGTGAGATGAGAAGTTGTGATGTCTGCAACATTATTATTACTGTTTATCATAGTTTTGTCTATTTGGAGATGTTTATACTGCCATATGAATTTTGAGAGTTTTTTTTCTAATTCTTTGAAGAATGTAATTGGAATTTTCATGGGTATTTTCTTGAGCCTTTTGATACTGTGTCTATTTTTATCATATTAATTCTATAAATGTAAGACTGTGGGAGGTCTATCCATTTACCTTTGTCCCTTTCAATTTCTTCAGTAATTCAGTTTTTGTTGTAAATATCTTTCATTTCCTTGGTTAGGTTTATGAATAAATTTTAAAAGTATATTGTGATTGGCATGCTTAGACTTATTTTTTTGAGAATAAGGAAAGATACTGATTTTTGTTGGAGGAATGTATTTATTTTCATATTTGTGCTGCTCTTAATGCCTTACATGTAGAAAACATAAGCTTCTTTTACTTTTTACTTTACTTTCTTTTACTTTCATATCCTGCTATACACACAATCTCTCTCTCTCTCTCTCTCTCTCTCTCACACACACACACACACACACACACACTCCATCCATATTGATTATCACTTCAAGATGAGTTTCTCAGTCTTCCTCAAACATTCTTTACCCAACTTCATTCTGACAGTTGAGGCCCTACTGACCTGTAAAGTGTAATATCCAGTAAAATCTATTCAGTATTTCTTGAAACATTTCTGACATCACTGACATTCTTTGCTACTCAATTAATTAAAAAAAAAACTTTCCAATTTCCTCCATACCCTAGATGTGTCTTGTGCATTTTGGTTTAAGAATTTTTTTACTTTGTTTTTTATTTTTATTAATTGTGAACTTTACTGTATGAATATATGAGGATACTGATTTTTATATGATGACTTTTCTGAAGGTGTTTATCAGATATAAGACGTCCTGGTGGAATCATTATTAAAAAATAATTGTCTGATAAATAGTGTATAAATTAAATCTAATAACCATCCTAATTCTCAAGGCCTTTTAAAAGTGGATTTTGACTAAATGGAAAGTAGAAAGGATGAATACTAGATGGTAAGTTCCTATTGCTGAAGTTACCACAGCCCCTGTCACTTAATCTTTGCAAAAGTTGTCAAGGGTGGAAAAAGAGTATCTTCAACAAACAGCACTGAGAAAACTGGATATACACTTGCAGAAGAATTAAATTAAATGAGCATCCTTCAGGCTATATAAGATCAATTCAAAATGGATCAAAGACTTCAATGTAAGATGTGAAACCTGTAATCTCTAGAGAAAACATGGGCAATGCACTTCAAAATATAGGGGTAGGCAGAAGTTTTCTGAAGTGGACTTAAAACTAGGAAATAATCTCAATAATTGACCCATGGGGTGTCACAGGAAATTAAAAAGCTTCCACAACATAGAAAAACAGAAAAAAACCTACTAACTAGGGTAAAATCTTTGCCATCTACACAGTTGACAGGGGATTATTACCTAGAAATGATGCAAAACCCCAGAAGTTAAATACCAAAACCAAAATCATCCAATCAAAAAATGGGCAAATGGGGCTCAAGAGATGATTTTCCAGCTAAGGGTGCTTGCCCTGCAAAGCCTAATGAGCTGAGTTCAAATCCCCAGTACTCATGTATAGCCAAATGCACAGAATGGCACATATATCAAATATTTGGAGTTCATTTACAGGAACTAGATCCCTGGGATGCCAATTCTCTCTCTACCCTCCTCCTCCTAACCCTCCTGTTCCTCTTCCTCTCTCTTTCTCTTTCTCTCTCTGCCTGGCATGGTGGAACAGGCCTTTAATTCCCGTACTTAGGAGACCAAGGTAGGAGGATCACTGTGAGTTTGAAGCCACCCTGAGAGTACATAGTGAATTAATTCCAGGTCAGCCTGGACTAAAGCAAGACATTACCTCAGAACACACACACAAAGGGCAAATGAACGGTGATCAAAAGAATAAGTGCAAATTGGCAACAAGTATTTAAATTTATTTCAGTATATTTTACCATAAGGAAATGGAAAAAAAAAAAAACTCTTTTCAGATCCTATCTCACCCAAACAGATTTGCTATCATCTAAAAAATATGCTGGTGAGGATATGGAAAAAGAGGAACCCTTCTATACTCCTGGCAGCAATATAAGCTAGTGCATCTACTATAGAAAACATTATGGAGGTTCCTCTAAAACCTAAAAACAGCACTACCATTTGATCCATACCACTTTTTGATAGATATGTGAAGGACCATAAGACATCATACACACATGCTACAGGGGGTACTTGTACACCCGTGTTATTTGATGCACTATCAATGATAGCCAGGAAGTGGAACAAGCCTAGATGTCAACCAATATATGAAGGGCTCAAGTACATGGAGCATAAATATAAAATGGAATTTTTATTTTTATTTTTTTTTTATTTTTTGTTCATTTTTATTTATTTAGTTGAGAGCGACAGAGAGAGAAAGAGGCAGATAGACAAAGAGAATGGGCACGCCAGGGCTTCCAGCCACTGCAAATGAACTCCAGACGCGTGCACCCCCTTGTGCATCTGGCTAACGTGGTCTGGGGAATCGAGCCTTGAACCGGGGTCCTTAGGCTTCACAGGCAAGCGCTTAACCACTAAGCCATCTCTCCAGCCCATAAAATGGAATTTTTAAATTCAGCTGTAAAAATAATAAAATTAAAATATCCTCAGAAAATGGATTTGTTCCTTCTATTATATTAAGCAAAACAAACCAGACTGAGAAAGACAAATATCAGATGCTTCCTTAAATTTAATCTATATTTAAATATATGTGTGTGTGTGTGTGTGAGAGAGAGAGAGAGAGAAGAGAGAGAGAGACAAAGAGAGAAAGAGAGAGAGAGAGGCATAGATAAAGAGAGAAGAAATGACATGAAAATGTCTAGAAGCAGGGGGGAATCAAAAGAATGTAAAGCAATATAAGCATTATGAATTGGGATATATATGTATATATATGTATATGTATATGTATATGTGTATATACATATGTATATATGTATATATAGATTATATATGTGTGAAAATGTCACAATGGAAACAGTTTTTTGTATGCTAACAAAAATTAATTTCAAAAAGAATTATGTGGAGATTTTTAATAGAATATCTTGAGGAAATCTATCTTGAATTATTCCATATGGAGAAAAATTTCAAGCAAGCAACACAAGAAGCACTGAAAATCATATTTTGTAAACTGTGGTCCATATTGTTAAGGTTAATGACCTACCAAGGCCAAAGACAGTTTGCTGGACTTTCGTTTCTTGCATTCTCATCGTATTTAGAGATTGTTCCATAAATATGCCCTATTCATAATACATATCGGCCAATTTCTCTATTACTGAATTGAAGAAACCTCTCACTTAGATGTTTTCATCTTATTTGTAGCTTTACTTTAATTAATTTCTTAACTTTACAACATTCTTATAGTACTTGTTTAAAAAATTAAAAATATTTTATTTATTTACTTGAAGGAGAGACACAGAGAGAGAAAATGGCCATAGTAGGGCCTCTAGCCACCACAAATGAACTCCAGACATGCACCATCCCATCTATCTGGCTTTACACGTGTACTATAGAATTGAACCTGAGTCCATTGCATTTGCAGGCAAGCACTTTAACTGCCAAGTCACCCCTCCAGCCCCATCAAAAGTCTTAATATACCCTATTCAACTTCAGAAATTATTGGGAATTAAAGGCCATGTTAGAAATAGCTTAGTAATTTTCAATGTTTACATAAAATGTCCAAAATTGGGCCTAACACATATGATATGTTTTCAAAATATAAAGGCTAAATGAATGCATAAATGAAATAAATAGAAACATATTCTCACATTTGTGATAGTTTATTGGGTTTTTTGGATGTAATTAAAAGACTGCTTCTTTTGGTTTTCATATTTATTTGTATGAGTAAAGAAAGAAGACACTTTGTCCTCATTCTTTCTTCCTACATTCATCTCATATTTCATTTTTCCCATTCCTCCCTTCATTATTTGTTCCTTTACTTTTTTCTTTTGCTTTACTACAATTTTTCCCATATTTACAACTGTGCCATCCTTGAAAAAAGGAATTAATGGAACTGTTAGAAAAAGTAGAGGAAAACAGAAGAAAAAATGTAGTTGAGGAAAGAGTTTAAAGAAGACAAGATTTGCAAGAAAATTCCTTTTCTCCATATCTCTACAACCATCATTGTAATGATATCTTCAGTTACCAAACTATTATATCATTGTTATTCTCCTAAGAGCCCCTTTGACATCCTTGTTCCTCAGGCTATAAATGATGGGGTTCAGCATGGGAGTCACTGCTGAGTAAAACACAGAAATCATTTTATCCCTTTCATTCATTATCTTGGAGTTTGGTCTCATGTAGGCAAATATTGCTGAGCCATAGAAGAGGACAACGACAATGAGATGAGACCCACAGGTGGAGAAGACCTTGAGTCTCCCCTCTCCAGACTGCATCTGGATCACGGTGGAGATGATATTCCAGTAGGAGATGAGGATGAGGGAGACAGGTGCCAGGAGTATAACCACACCCATTGTAAAGATGGCCATCTGTGTGCTGTAAGTGTCTGCTGAAGCCAGCTTCAGGAGGGCAGGCGGTTCACAGAAAAAATGGTTTATGATGTTGTTTCCTCGGTAAGGAAGACGCAACGTGAACGTGGTGTCCACCAGAGACACAAATGCTCCACTGGCCCAGGACCCAGCAGCCAGCTGGACACATACCCCATGTGTCATGATGGTGGAGTAGTGCAGTGGCTTGCAGACAGCCACGTACCGGTCATATGACATCACAGCTAGGAGTGCACACTCTGTACAGCCAACCAGAAGTAAGACCACTATCTGTGTTGAGCATCCAGCAAACGAAATGGTCTTCCTGTTCACCAGGAAGTGGACCAGCACCTGGGGGACTGTGGTGGTGGAAAAGCAGAGATCAGCAAAAGACAGGTTTTTGAGGAAAAAGTACATGGGTGAGTGGAGCCTGGAGTCGGTGTGGATGAGCACAATGATCAGCAGGTTCCCCAGCACGGTGAGCAGGTAGATGGCCAGGAAGAGGAAGAAGAGAAGGACTTGGGTGTACAGGTCCTGTGAGAGGCCCAGGAAGATGAATTCTGTCACAGAGGTATGGTTCTCCTCTCCCATGAATGGTTATTCCTGTAGGTAGAACAGCATCAAGAAAATTAGCACATGAACAACTCATTTTTACACATCTGAAATTAGGTTATAAATTTTAAACTGAGTTGTTTTTTCCACAGTATTCTGCCAATTAGAAGTGATTTTGAATTTTTATCTTCTTGAATCATTTTCTGTGTGGGGTGTGATATATATATAATGTAGAGAGAGAGAGAGAGAGTATATTTATGCGCCTGATTTTACCACAGCATATATATGGAGGTCAAAGGCCATCTCAAGATGTTTGTCCTTCCTTTCCTTCTTATTTGAGGCAGGGTCTCTCTTGTTCTGCCTCTAAATACTGGCCCATGAGATTTGGGATTCTTCTGACTCTGGTTCCCATAGCCATGGGCTGTTTGAGATGACAGATGTGGGTCTGACATTTATGGGTTCTGGGAACCTGACCGTGGTTTGCCAGACCTGAGAACAAAGTACTTTTAACTGCTCAGTCTTCTCTTCAGTTTCTCTTCTTGGATAGTTATAAGTACCAATAAAAGCTGGGCGTAGTGGCACATTCCTTTTATCCTAACAATTTGGAGGCAGAGGTAGGAAGATCACCTTGAGTTCGAAGCCACTCTGAGACTCCATAGTGAATTCCAGGTCAGCCTGAGCTAGAGTGAGATCCTACCTTGAAAAACAAAATAAAACAAAACATAAAAAAGCACCAATAAGAAAGAATCATTCTCACTGTGAAGTGTGAGCCATTCTAGGCTTCACCACAGTTCTCAGACAACTAAAGTATTGCTTACAGGTCCATCTGGTCATGATGTGGTTTGCAAGTAACGAATTAAAGCAGATTTCACCCCGTTACAACTTTATGTTGTAAACTTTCATACATCTTTTCAACACATAATATCTGTATATTACTCAGCAATGACGTGCATGCTGAACCCCATCATTTATAGCCTGAAGAGCCAAGATGTCAAAGGTGCTCTTAGGAGAATAACTGCAAAATAGATTTTAAAAAACATTCTTATTTGTTTGTAACCAAATAAAGAGAGAGGGGAGGGAGGGAGATGAGAGAGGGCCTCTTGCCACTGCAAATAAACTCCAGACACATGTGCCACTTTGTGTATCTGGCTTTACATGGGTGCCAGGTAATTCAACTCAAGCCAGTCCAGGCTGACAGACTGCAAGCCAACACCTTTAACCACTGCGCTATCTCCTTTGCCCCACAAAATAGACTATTTTAGGAAATGGTGCTGTCTGATGCTGACATCTATTTTAGGCTGCTAATGAATTCTGTCACATGGTTGTGTTTCTCCTCTCCCATGACAGGTGGTTCTTTTTGTAGAACAAGCAGATACATATAAGGATGGCACTGCAGAACTGCAAAACTTGGTATATTACTAATCAGTATCTATAATTGTGTCATTGAGTTCTGCCTTTTAGCAGTTTTCTTTTTGCTCCTGCATGTTTTAGTAGTATCAATTGGGAAACTTCTGAGTTTGCTACATTACCAACCTTCACCAGGACCACCAGGAGACTTGTGAGGAGACTGTAGCAGTGCTCCCTGGGTATCCTTCAGTCTATGTAGGTTTGAGAAACAAAGAATCTGAGTTGACTTTAATTTACTTCACTGTTACCTTTAAAACTATTTATATGCTGTTATTATGTCACGATTAAGTATTTTTTTTCAATTTCCACAAGATTCTTTTTAATGTTATATTTAATAGGAAGCCACCAAACTAAAAAAATAATGCTGAGAAGAGATTTTTTAAATTGGGATTTAATGCAATACCAATAAAAACACCAGCATCATTCTTCTCAGAGATAGAAGAAATGATCTCAAAATTCATATGGAATGGCAGCAGGCCTTGGAAAATCAAACACATCCTCAGCAAAAAAAAAAAAAAAAAAAAAAAATCTCTGGAGGTAGTGCCATACCCAATCTAAAGATATATTACAAAGCCATAGTAAGAAAAACAACACAGTACTGGCATAAGAATAGAAACATAGACCGTTGGAACAGAATTGAAGGCTCAGACCTTAGGTCAATAACTACAGCTACTTGATCTTTGACAAAGGTGACAATAATGTAGACTCAAGAAAAGACAGCATCTTCAACAAATGGTGCTGGACAAATTGAATATCCATGTGTAGAAAAATGAAAACTAGACCCACTCATCTCTCCATACACAAAAATCAAATGGATTAAAAACCTCAATACAAGACCTGAAACTCTTTTACTACTGGAAAAAATTAGGAGGCACTCTTCATGATATAGGAGTGAGGAAGGACTTTCTGAACAAAACCCCAGTATCCCAGGAAATTAAACAATCACTCAACCAGTGGGATCTCATGAAGCTAAAAAGCCTTTGCGCAGACAAACACACCATAAATAGAGTCAATGGAATACCCACTGAATGGGATAAAATCTTTGCCAGCTGTACCACTGACAGAAGCTTAGTTTCTAGAATCTACAAAGAACTCAAAACAAACAATAAAAAATCAAACAACCCATTACAAAAGTGGGGCAGAGAACTGAATGGGGAGTTCTCAGAGGAAGAATTACAAATAGCCAACACACAGTTAAGAAAATATGTTCATCATTCATCCCTTGTGATTGAAACCATGTAGCTGGCTGAAATATATTTTAAGTGTACACATATTTACAAAATAATATTTAAGAATTAATAGAGAAATAATAACATACTTAGAAGTTTAAGGATTAATATCTTTTATGAAATGTATAAAGATAAATAAATAAAACTGATTGTCGGCTATGGGACAGAAAGTATACATGAATTATAAATTCATAGGAAATTTTAACTCCGATCAAATTTAACTAAGCCTAATTAAAATTAGATGTATTATTTTCTCATTGGGTTGATCGCATTTTAAAATTTTACACTGCGCTAATGAGGTCATTCTAATTATTGGAGTGTTGTGAATGTGTGGTCCTTTTTGAAAACCTATCTCTTTTCATATTTTGTGACTTTATTTGTTCCAAAAGCTCTCTAACAAAGTGCGTTCTTTGCACCTGTCCTGTAATCAGACAATAAGTAATAATGTTTCACCAGATCCTTTATAACCTGGATCTTATTTACTTCATTACCTTCATCTCTTCCCACTTCTATCCTCCAACTTCATATTCTGAAATGTATGGACATCTTTCTTAATTCAATGAGAGGCCTTATCTGGAATTCTTTGTCTTACCTCATCTTCTTCAGAAAATGGTACACTTTTTCTATTTCATGTAGATAATGAAACTAAGTATTAAGTAGGTGATATAAATATACTAGATATTAACAGCTGGATTGGCAACCAGGTCTCCATATCCAAGGCCCATGCTCTTAATCTCTTCTGGTGGCTCTATGAAAACCTAATGATGTTGAAATGAGAGTTCATAGCAGAGCAAAGTGAAGCCCAGCAGACTAACACATTGTCTGCTTTCTGTGAACAACTTTTTTGCTTTCCTTTTCTTGACCTGATTTTTATTAAGCTGTGTATAAACATCTCTATACTTCCTATTTTGTAGAGGAAAATGAAAATAGTACATGTCACAACAGCCAAGAGGAGGCAGAAACACCCATGACACATTTATAGCAGCATGGGATGTGATTCAGAGGTAAAAAGGAGGAAATTTGGCCATAGTCTACAAATAGATGAATTTTGAGGATATGTCATACTAAGTGAAAGAAGCCAGTAACAGAAAGACAAACTGTGATTCTTCTTATTTGAGTTATCTAAGATAGCCAAGCCCACAAAAACAGGAAGTATAATGGTTGTGTCAAGTGGCTGTACAGAGGTATGAATAGAGGTTTGTTCATTTTGTAGAGATATAAGATGAAGTTTTACTAATAAGTCACATAATATAAATATATATTATGTAATATAAATAAATGCTCTTAAAATGGTTAAGATGGTATGTTTTGTTTTATAAACCTTAGTAGAATGTTTTTCTTGAGAAAAAAGAACAAATCTATACAACTTCTTTATTTTTGTTTCTGTTTCTTTATTTGTATTGCTGAATTTATCATGTACTAATTCCATACTTTCTCTCTCAGCTCTCCTCATACATGTCATTGACTCTTCAAACCCTTTCAATGTTATTATTTCCCTGAATGTATTGTGGCTATTTTTTTAACCAAACCAAAGCTCTCTTCCTCTTCTTTCTCTATGACATTTGGTATAATTTGATATAATTACTTCTTAAAAGCTACCTTCCTAAATTTTTTTCTGGTATCCCTTCACATCTGGAGCATGTTATCTAAGCCACACCCTCAAGTTAATATTTATGTTTCTTCTTGTCTATATTCAATTCATAGACATAACTAAAAACTAGTGATACTATGATTCCAAAAATGTAAATATTCATCTCTTGTTGTTATTTCACGTACATTACTTGAAGTATAATTTAAATATAAACAGTATGTGTTAAATCTTGCTGTTTGGAGGCATTACATGGGGAAAATGATCTTTACTATTAAGCCAATTAGTACACTTTTCATTCTCAAAAGTAACCATTTCCTTTTGTTTCTATCATGAAAAGACTTATTTTTTCCCAGAATTATGGTACACAATACATTGTCATTAACTATAGTGGACAAGATATACATAAGACCTCCAGAACAAGCCCATGTTGCATTACTGACGTTTTACATTCAAGAGGAATCAGCCTTGCCCTATTACCTCCACCCTGATTCTGTATCATTCCTTAACTGTTTTTCAGTTCTTTGAGTGGGGTGTTTTCTGACAAATGTTACAGCATAAGTCTTTAACTCTGGTCCACCATCTATCCAATCTCAACCAAAACTACTTCCTTACAGGAACATCTGGGCTGTTTGGCTTTTCCTAATATAATTACCAGTAGTGCTACTGCTTCCTAAAGACTCCAACTTAACCAACAAGTCAAGTTTGTTCTTATTTTTAGAGTATGCATAAAAATTTTCACATACATCTTTAATTCCATTTTTACATTATTTTTAATTATCTGTTTACCTGTTCCTAGCCTGGGTTTCATCTGCAAGATTCTGAAACATATAATTTATTTCTGTCATCTAGATTTAAATATCATCTGATACATATGAGGTGTTGAATAAAGTTAATCAAATGAACAACGAGGTGTGTGCTATATCACATTCATCCCAAGAGAAGTAAGAGTAAGAAGAGGGATTTTGTAAGAGTCTGAGAGCTTGATCTATGACTTGGGGTAGAAAAACCTTCACCTTGAAAACCAAGGATTGATTTTCAGATTAAATAGAGTTTATGAATTCACTATCATCCACATCCCAGAAAAGATGGAGAGTTCAGTCTGCCTATGGAAGGAATGGAGTTGCATTGTACACATGACCATTAGCCGCCTAGACTCACACAGCCTCCTGTGGCAGCCAAACAATGTCTGACCTCACGCAGTTTCCACCTATGTCTGCAGATCAAGAGGCTCAGGTTGTATCTAACTCCGTGCTGCTCCTAATATCCAAACTCAAATAACAAAAGAGAAAGAGGAGGAAGGTCCTGAAGGGATGTGCTGAGATAACAAGGGACAGATTATCTTATAGTTGAGCTTGTACACAGACATGGAGAGAGAGGGCCCCTTGCCTTGCATTTGCTCTGGTACCATCTGTCAAGAGTTTAACCATCCCCAGAGCAGCCATAGAACAGGATTCAGGAAGAACATCTATTCACTCTAGAAGACAGATGGGAAGCAAAGAGGATCCAAGAACAAATGCAAAGACATCCTCCTTCTCCTTTAACAGAATCAAGACTCAGAGTCCTTGAAAGAATAATTTCCCCTCAGCATCTTACCCACTCTCACCTGGGGCACTGGAAGGTGTAACACAGGGCTGTGAGGGCAGTGATGAAGAGAGTGGTAGATGAAGAACAGATTGATATTTGTAGTCTGTGAGTTCTTATCCAATAAACACTATCCACAATAGTTTTCCAAATATATGGTAGTTGGGCATCAGCTGGACTATGAATCATATTCTATCCTAACCCAAGAAGTTGTCCTTTATGAGAGGGCACAATTCCACCTCTACTAAGGACCCACCAGTCTGGAGGAGTTTCCTCAAGTAACTATAGATACTTAAGTCCTAAGAGCTGTTCTACCCAGAGCATTCCCTAGAGCAATTAGTGCTGTTAACATTTTTTTTTACCCACTCTGCATTAAAGAGATCCCAGGGGCATTTTAAAAATAATAATCTGTAACAGAAATATCTGAATTGCATCTTACTTCAAATACTTCACTGATGCATCTCAAGGTATCCGAAAGGCCTTCAAAATCTCTAAGTCTTTGAATGTTTCAAATACAGGTTTAAGTATTGATGACAGTGTAAACCAAAGCTGACAGAAGTACAGTTGCCTTACAGTATCTGTAGGGTATTTGTTCCCTGATTCCTTTAGATATCAAAATCCTTGAATACTCCCATCACTTGAGTAATTAACTAATTATTTAATGCACACAATCATATATATATATAATTATATTTTAGTAGGTCCCCTCACCCAAATTCCCATTACCCTGGGGGCCCTCCTCAGTGGGGCTATGGTAATCACTGTGGGATCAAGAAGGCCTTAGTCAGTACCCTCTGAGATAGTGGTGTACAAGCCTCAGGTATTCCTTCCTGCTCTTGGCTCTTAAAATCTTTCTACCCCCTCTTCTGCAATATTCTCTGAGCCCCAACAGGCCTGTTGGCAGACTGATTTAGTGTTGAGTTATTTGTAGTCTCTGGATTTCTGCTTTCATAGGTTTTATTTTATGTGTCTGTTACCATCAACCTGGAGCTGGTTGTCAGGTTAGAGGTAAGAGCAGTATTCATAATATTGCTTCCTCTGCAATTTTTTAATGTTTTATTGACAATTTTTATATTTATACAAAATACATTTTATCATAGTTTCTTCCCCATATCACATCCACTAGATTCCTTCCTGCTACCAACCAGGCTCTATTCATGGGCTCAATATTGTGCTGGTAATTACAGTCATGATGAGATCATGAAGGCAATGGCCAAAACTTGTCCAGAATATAATGTTCCAAAGCATTCCTTTATACACTATGGCTCTTACATCCTGTTCATCACCTCTTTAGCACTGTTCCTTGAGCTTTGGTGGAGTGACAGAGATGTGTCATTTAATGCTGAGCATTTAACTGTTGCTTCTTATCAGCACTTTAACAAGTTTGAGACTCCTCAGTAATCACCACTATCTGTGCAAAGAGAGTTCTCTTTTTTTTTTCTTTTTTCTTTATTAGTCAGTCTTGTATTCAGCAAATACAGTCAGTTTGGTACCATTATTAGACTCATCCGTGACCTACCCCCTCCCCTTGGCCCCTCCTTGTTGAGGTATACGGTCATGAATTGTGGAGTTAGCGACAGTTATGGGTAAGCTAAATGTCTCTGCATATCATGACCCAACATGTAACTCTGACATTCTTTATCAATAGTGAGCAGCACTACTACAGGAGAATAAACATGATTATTCAGAGGTCAATTTGATGGGCACATCTTATCCATTTAGCCTAACAATCCTCCTACAGTGCCTTTGATCTTTTAACCCATATGCTTTTGAATAGATTTTCCAAGCCAGGCATGAATTCTATGATGTGGAGAGGGCATCAGATTAGTTCATAGAATAGCTTATTATCCTCATAACTGTCATGCCACTACTGTACTAGTGGGATAATCTTGCCTGGTAGTGATGTGAACTCACAGGACTGCTGCTGGTTAAGACTGTTGATGAGTCTTCTCTCTCAGCAGCCTGCATAGCAGTTTCTAGTGCTATGAGAGCTATCAAGCATGCCAGAGGGTTCCAGTTCATACCAGCTTAACTTCTCAGTGTCTAGATACCAATACATGTGGTATCTTTAAGAACAGGTCTTACATCTAGAGAACCAAGTGCACTGGCAATATCCTGTATTGTTTTGAAGTCCTCTTGGACCTCTCTGACCAACAACTCCCTTGGAGGTACCTAACCCCCAACACAAATTTTGGAAAACATAAGCTTGATAAACCTTTAGCTGACTTACTCATAATTTTTTCTTTAAATATTCTTTTCAATTTCAAAACTTACTTAGAGTTGAAGGCCATGTTATAAATACCACAGTAATCTTCATGCTTATATCCGAACTTCAAAAAAATCAGACTGGGACACATGATATGTCTTCAAAATATAATTGCTAAATGCATGCATAAATGAAGGATCTAGAAATATGTTCTTACATTTATGACATTTTATTTATGTTTTATATGTAATTAAATGACTACTTAAATTTCCATATTTACTTGTATGAGTAAATAAAGAAGTGACTAATCCCTGTTCCTTCCCCCCACATTTATTCTATATTCCATTTTCCCATACCTCCTTTTATTAATTTTTGTTCTTTTACATTTTCTTTCTTTTCCTATAATTCAATTACTAACATATATATCATTAATCTTTCCCTTGAAAATGGAATTAAATGAACAGTTAGAGGAAAACAGGAGGAAGAATAATATTGAGGAATGAGGTTAAAGATGGCAGGGTTTGCAATAAAATTTAAACTCTCCACATGGCTACAACCATCTTCATAATCGCACCACGAGTTACAGAACTAGTATTTTGAAGTTACTCTTCAAAGAGCCCCTTTGACATCCTCGTTCCTCAGGCTATAAATGATGGGGTTCAGCATGGGAGTCACTGCTGGGTAAAACACAGAAATCATTTTATCCCTTTCATTCATTATCTTGGAGTTTGGTTTCATGTAGGCAAATATTGCTGAGCCATAGAAGAGACCAACGACAATAAGATGAGATCCACAGGTGGAGAAGACCTTGAGTCTCCCCTCTCCAGACTGCATCTGGATCACGGTGGAGATGATATTCCAGTAGGAGATGAGGATGAGGGTGACAGGTACCAGGAATATAACCACACCCATGGTAAAGATGGCCATTTCTGTGCTGTAAGTGTCTGCTGAAGCCAGCTTCAGGAGGGCAGGCGGTTCACAGTTAAAATGGTTTATGTTGTTTCCTCAGTAAGGAAGACGCAATGTGAATGTGGTGTCCACCAGAGACACAAATGCTCCACTGGCCCAGGACCCAGCAGCCAGCTGGACACATACCCAGTGTGTCATGATGGTGGAGTAGTGCAGTGGCTTGCAGACAGCCACGTACCGGTCATATGACATCACAGCTAGGAGTGCACACTCTGTGCACACTCTGTACAACCAAGGAGGAGTAAGATGACCATCTGTACTGGGAATCCAGCAAATGAAATTGTCTTCCTCTTACCAGGAAGTGGACCAGCACCTGAGGGGCCGTGGTGGTAGAAAAGCAGAAATCAGCAAAGGACAGGTTTCTGAGGAACATTGGTGTGTGGAGCCTGGAGTGGATGAGCACAATGATTGGCAGGTTGCTCAGCACCATAAGCAGGTGGATGGGCAGGAAGAGGAAGAAGTGGAGGAGCTGGGTGTGTGGGTCCTGTGAGAGGCCCAGGAAGATGAATTCTGTCACAGAGATGTGATTCTCCTCTCTCATGAATGGTGGCTCTGTTTGCAGATCAAGAACATATATAAATGAATGACTTATTTCTGAGCACCCGCACAATGCAGTGTTTTACTAATCAGCATCTATGATTGTGTGTTCTGTCGTTTAGCAGTTTTCCTTTTGCCAGTTCTAACAGTTGCAAGCCAATGTCTATCTTTCTGTCCTCCTGCATGTTTTAGTAGCTTCAGTACAAAAACTCCTTCTGAGTGTGTTACATGACCAAGCCTTGCCTGGAGCACCTGGTGACCTACTTGTAGGCTCACAGGGTGTCCTTCCTTCTGTGTACGTTTGAGAAGCAAAGAAACTGAGTTAACTTTAGTTTACTTTACTTAACTCTTTTTGACTATTTATATGCCATTATTATGTTGTGATTAGGTTTTTAGCACTATTGTTGCTTGATACAGGAACACACTATGCATCCCAGGATGGCCTGGAATTCACTTTATAAGCAAAGCTATCCTTCAACTTGTGATCCTCATGTCTCAGCCTTCTGAGTGGTGAGAATACTGGAATTTATCACCAGGCCTGGCTCACAAACATTATGTTGTATACTTCAAATGTATACAATAAAAGTCATCTTACTATTTTTAAAAGTAGGAAAATATTTTCAAATATATCTAATGGAAATTCGTATTATTCATAATACATGGTGAACTCTGTAAATCAATAATACTGCATTAGAAAAAGTATGCAAAATTTAAATCTTTGTTTAGTAACAGCTGTAGATCTGTAGAGACCCAATGCTGATCTGTGAGCTATGCTGCCTCCTTATAGCTGATAGCAGTCATGGGGCCTGGGGCATTCAATATGGGGGAAATGCCTACAAAACTAAGGGACTTTTATAAAGAAACATACTAATTCACACTTCATCCAAAGAGTAAAATGATGCATCGAATACACAGTGTGATGGCTTGCTTTACAGTTAAAAACTATCAAACTATCAAAGAAGGGTGGTATTTCATATATTGTTCGTTTAGTAAATTTAGTTTTATTAGATTCACCATTCAAATTTATCTTTTATTATAACCAATTTATATTAATTGATCATTTAATGTGCTATTTCACTATAGTACTTGAAAACTTATTTCAGTTCAGAAAGAGATACTGGCTTTGTCATGTAGGTCTGAAATTAGAACTTAACCTTCTAAAATAGGCCCTATTGGAAAGATAACACTTTTCTTTCTCTAAAAGTGACTATGTTGAGTCCAACAATTTTCATTCTAAACGTATACCTTTATGTCCATTGATTAATGCTGTTCTCACTTTTGTTTAGAGAAGCTACTTTTTACAGATGTCATGAATATTTGACAGATCCAGGACTCATCAAGTTACCAAAAAGAGAAAGCCTGGTGCTCAGAACTAGATGAGACATCTCTGTGGCACCTGCCAGAGCTCAGGAAGCAGTGCAGCAAAGAGAGTAGAAAGAATATTAGTAGTGTTCTCAATGATAGCCATCTCTATGGAGATGGTGGTACACACTGAAGAGACTAGAAACTCACTAAAGCTGAAAATAAGAGGATATTGGCAGCTCAACATTAAGACATCTCTATCATGCCCTTCAAGGCACAGGGAACATTATTGAAGAGGGGAGCAGCAAGAGGGTAAGAGGCCGGGTATGGTGGTGCATGCTTTTAGTCCCAGAACTGGAAGGCTGAAATAGGAGTATTGCTGTGACATTGAGGCCAGCCTGGAACTACAGAGTGATATGGTCAGCCTTGGCTAGAGTGAGGCCCTACCCTGAAAGGAAAGTTTAAAACAAAATAGTGTAAGAACCACAAGTTGGGAAGTACTTTGGAGCAATGTCTTTGGGATATGAACTGACCGGTAAATTCATGATCTCACAGTGGATGTTTTCACCTCCACAAGACCTGCACAATTCAGAGCCTATAAAATTTTTGACAGAAGATGGAGGACAAAATAAAATCAGCCATCGAAACATAAGAAGGACTTCTTGGAGAGAGAAGGGTGTTCAGTAGTTTAGGAATTGAAGGAACAAATGTGAACAGGATAGGAATACAATCAAATTGCTGCATTTTCATATATTAAAGTGACCAAGAAAAAGGCAAAAATAAAGAGAACTTAACCTCACCCTAAATAAAAACAAATATAAACATATTAAGGATCCTTAGAAAACTATTATATTACCATAACAAAATAATTTGTGTGTATCTCAAGGCAATCCATACAAATAATCTGTTATTTATTAGTGGTTACTCTTGGGACATTTGATTCGAGTGGGAACAGGCCACATATAGCTAGAAGAGATTCTTTATTATGCTTATGTACTTTGCTTACTTAAATTTGTAATGTTTATTACATTTTCTAAGTAAAATGAAAAAAATTATGACAAGTAAATATTTAAAACAAAAATATGAAGAAATTAGAATAAGGTAATGTAAATTGTTATAATGTCAATTATGTGAGAGTAGTGCAAAGTAGAGAAACCATGGGTCAGATTAAAAATCAGGGTCAGAAGATGTTACCAAAAATCAGGTTAATGCTAAAATTACTGTTTTAAATAAGCCATAATATTAAAACTATTAAATTCTTCGCAGTAGGGTAACTGGCTACATGACACATAAAGTATATGTTCATACAGAGAAAACATCCCAAAAGTATTCAGTATATGTCCAGGGTGGCTATGAATCAAATACAAAAAGCTTACATGTGCAACCTCAAACACTTAAAAATAAGGTGATTATGTATTGACTTCACTGAGTAGAAGGCTCTGAGCCTGACAAGAAGATACCAACTAATAAGGAAATATTAATATATCTGATACAAAAGCATATTGAGTTTATAGATTTTCACAATGTGAAATTTGAAGAATGCATGGAGAAATAACATAAATAGCAGATAAAGAATTTATGTTTTGTATAGAATACATAAAGATAAATAGATAAAACTGATTGTTATGGGAGAGAAAGAATTAAAAGTCAAATTAAAATTACATGCCTGGGGCTGGAAAGGATGATGAGAGCTTGATCTCTGACTTGGGAGTGAAAAGTCTTCACATTAAAATCCAAGGATTGATTTCCAAATTAAAGACAGTGTATCAACTCACTATCATCCACATGTCAGAAAAGAATGAGAGTTCATTTTGTCTATGGCAAGGGATGGAGTTGCATTTCTACACATGAACATGAGCCGCATAGACTCATACAGCCTCCTATGGCAACTCAATGATGTCTGAACGCACTCAGTTTCCACCTGTGTCTGGGCCAGAAGCTCAGGTTGTACTTTTTTTTTCTGAATACCCAAATTTTAATACCAAAAGACAATGAGGAGGAAGATCCTAAAGGGGAGTGTTGAGATAGCAAGAGATAGGATAAATCTGATAGCTTTGCTTCTAGACTGCCATGGAGAGGCAGTGTGGGTTCCTCTCTGTACAGTCACTCTGGTACCATCAGTCAAGAGTTTACCCATCTCCAGAGCAGGCACAGAACAGGATTTGTGAAGAGTACCTATTCTCTCTAGAAGATGGAAGGGAAGCAAAGAGGAGCCGAGAGCAAATACAAAGACCTCCTAAGACTCATAGTTCTTGAAAGACTAATTCCCTCTCAATCTCTTACCCACTTTCACATGGAGCACAGAACAGTGAGGGTAATAATGAAGACAATCACAGAAAAGAAAGGTGTGCTGTTTTCAGTCTGTTCGTTTGTATCCCAGTCTATCCCCTCTACTGTAGTTTCCCATGTATGTGGTCACTGAGGCATCATCTGGACTATGAATCATATCCTATCCTACCCTAAGAAGTCCTCTTTCATGAGAGGACAGAATCCTGCATCTACTAAGAACTCACCAGCCTGGAGGAGGTTCCTCAAGGAAGTCTCAAAACCTGAGGTGATATAACAGCTTTTGTACTCAGGACATTCCCTGGAGCAATCAGTGTTGTTAACATTTTTTTAACCATTCTACAATAAGAGATCCCAGGGGCAGTTTAAAAGTAATAATTTATAGTAGAAATATCTGAATCTCATATCATTCTGTACTTCACCAATGAGTCTCAAAGCATCCAATAGACCTCTGAAATCTTCATATTTTGGAAATTTAAATAGAGTTGTAAATATTATGGCAGTGTAAACCACAGCTGACAGAATTACAGTTGTCTCTCAGTATCTGTATTGGATTTGTTACAGGATTTCTTCAGCTACTAAAACTCTTGAAAACTCCAGTCTCTTATGTAATTAACTAATATGTGCATATACCTAATGCACATAGTCTATGTATATATATATATATATAACCTTTTATTGACAATTTTTATATTTGTACAAAATACATTTTTATCAGAATTTCTTCTTGTCACTCCCTTTCATCCACTCTCCCATGTCCCTTCTACTGAATCTCTTCCTTCCACTGACCAATCCCTATACTATCTGATGTCTTCTTTTTATTTTATTTTTTTTCTTTGTTCATCATCCATGATGACACATTAATGGGCTCAATATTGTGCTAGTAATTACAACCACTATGAGATTATTTGGGCAATGGCCAACATGTGTCCAGAATATAATGTTCCAAAGCATTCCATTCCATTCTATGGCTCTTACATTCTGTCCATCACCTCTTTAGCACTGTTCCTTGAGCTTTGGCGGGGTGACAGAGATGTGTCATTTAATGCTGAGCATTTAACTGTTGCTTCTTCTAAGCACTTTGACAAGTTTGAGACTCCCCATTAGTCACCACTATCTGTGCAAAGAGAGTTCTCTAATCAATAGTCAATAGCACTACTACAGGAGAATAAACATGATTATTCAGAGGGCAATGAGATGGATATATCATATCCATTTAGACATACAACAATAGTGGCATTCCTACAGTGCCTATGACCTTTTAAGCCATAAGCTTTTGAATAGGTTTTTCATACCAGGCATGAAGTCTGTAATGTGAAGACAGAGAAGAGTTGGTTACCCTCATAACTGGGATGCCACTATTGCACTGGTGGGCTCATCTTACCTGATAGTCATGTGTAGTTCACAGGCCTACTGCTGATTAAGACTGCTGATGAGTTTTCTCTCCCAGCAGCTTGCATTGCAGTTTCTAATACCATAACAGCTAACTAGCATGGAGGATGCTTCTAGCTTAGTAACAGCTTTATTTCTCAGTGTCCAGAAACCAACATGTGTGTATATTCAACTACAAGTTGTACATTTTAGTTCTGGTGGGGAACCAAGAGTATTGACAATAGCCTGCATTTTGGGGGAGCCCTCTTAGACCTCTCTGACCAACTACTCACTGTGAGGTATCTAACCCCTAGCACCAGTTTTTGAAAATGTAAGGTTGATAATCCCTTAACCAAATTAGCGAAAGGGAAGATAGGGAAGACCCTAATTCATAAAATTAGAGAAGAAACAGGAGACACTACAACAGATACCAATGAAATCAAGAGAATCATGAGGACATGTTTCAAAAACCTATATTCCACCAACATGGAAAAAGTATGATGTCTTGCTCAAACTGAAGATATATCATTAAAATTTTTACCTAAAATGGAAAATATGATATCCTATCTACTTTCATTTTAGTAAGTATATTTTTTGCTTCACATTCATTGTTCAGCTATACTTACTTTGTGAATGATAAATTAAGTTTTTTGTGTGCCTTTCTAGTGGATTTGGTACATTTATTCCTGATTTTAAAAGTTTGTCGTACATTAGGAATAGAATTTATATTAAATCTTTCCTATATTTCAAAATGTTAATATTGCTTTTATTGTTTATATTTAAAGTACACAAAGTAATGTTACTGAGCCAGGCCTGGTAGTAAATGTCAGCAACCTCCCCACTCAGGAGGCCAGGTAATGAGGATCACAAATTTAAGGTCAGCCTTGGTTATAAAGTGAATTCCAGTCCAGGCCAGCCTGGGTACAGAGTGAGATCCTGTCTCAAATAAAAATAAGTAAAGACATAATCACAATATAATAACAACATATAAATAGTTAGAAAGATTACAGTGAAGTAAATTAACCTGAACTTAGCTTATTTGTTTCTACAACCTACACAGAAGGAAGGACACCCCATGAGCAGCACTGCAGTCTGCTCAAGTCACCAGGTGGTCCAGGTGAGGGTTGCTCATGTAGCACACTCAAAAAGAGTCTTTCCCGCTGGTGTTACAAAAACATCAGAGAGACATAAAGCTAGTTGCTTTAAATTTTAAGAACCCTGAGCAAAAAGAAAACTGATAAAAGACAGACCTCAATAACACAATTATGGATACTGACTAATAAAATATCAAGTATCACATTCTGAGATAAGTCATTCATGTATTTATTTTCTTGTTCTACAGACAGAACCGCCATTCATGGGAGAGGAGAACCACACCTCTGTGACAGAATTCATCTTCCTGGACCTCTCATAGGACCTGCACACCCAAGTCTTCCTCTTCTTCCTCTTCTTGGCCATCTACCTGCTCCTGATGCTAGAGAACCTGCCGATCATTGTGCTCATCCACGCCGACTCCAGGCTCCACACACCCATGTACTTTTTCCTCAAAAACCTGTCATTTATTGATCTCTGCTTTTTTACCACCACAGACCCCCAGGTGCTGGTCTACTTCCTAGTGAAGAGGAAGACCATTTCATTTTCTGAATTCTCAGTACAGATGGTCATCTTACTCCTTGTTGGCTGTACAGAGTGTGTACTCCTAGCTGTGATGTCATATGACCGGTACGTGGCTGTCTGCAAGCCACTGCACTACTCCACCATCATGACACACTGGGTATGTGTCCAGCTGGCTGCTGGGTCCTGGGCCAGTAGAGCATTTGTGTCTCTGGTGGACACCATAGTCACATAGTCACATTGTGTCTTCCTTACCGAGGAAACAACATCATAAACCAT